>JAOTOM010001905.1:0-82500 GCA_034440615.1 Ashinkailepas kermadecensis | reverse complement strand
GAGAGAGAGAGAGAGAGAGATAATGCTTATTTCTTGGATTGGTTATTGGTGTTTAAGTGGACATTGACTGTAGCATTAACACATATAATGGAGCATTAACACATAGCCAATGGTCATGAACCATAAATCTGCTTTGCAGCAGCTAATTTTAGATACCGCATATTAGCGGTTGCGTGTTGCAATAAGGTACAATTCTTACCCGTGAAGGATGCTTTGGGTGAAGTTTGTGTTCTTGCTGACGTCACGAGCCATGAGCTGGTCGCCTTTGGGTGATTGTCATAATTATTTGTATGTCGACTAGCAGTTGGGAAATTCATGACATATCATTTGAGAAGCTAAATATGTTCAGGACTTTTGAATTCCTCCCAAAAATCCAATGACACATTGCGGCATGGACGCAAGTGTGTTCGAAATGGTCTGTGTCTCAGTCTATATCGGGTTGTAGTGGGGCGAACAAAAGGTATTGTTGTTGACTCAGTAGAGGGGTGCACGCCGACAATTGTATTTTACCGATTAATCTGAAGCATAACTACTACTCATCTTACCTATTCAACTGAATCATAATTACCACTGATATTACCTATTAAACTAAACCCGGAATTGGTAAACGTTGTTCTCATATCACAAAGCACATAAAAGCACATCATCCAGTGGTGTCGTCACCGTTACCATTATTTAGCAGAACTTTAGAAAACAAGTGATGTGCACCTCTTTGTTTCGGCATGTCAACCCAGTTATATCCAACGCCAAACATGGGTACATGCCCGGACGCTGGTTTTCCTCTAATTTGAGCACCCTGTTACATACCGCCTGGAAAAACATCGCTGCCGGCTCCCAGACATACGTTAGTAACATAGATTCAGAAGTGTTCCGCATTCCGAAGTGTTAATCACAAATTACTTTTGCGTAAGCGAGAGATCTTCACAATTCCTGGTGCAGCGTTCCGATGGTGCGGATCACATGTCTGGACGGGAGCAGGGGATATAGTTGTAAATGGCAAATGTGTTGGCACGGATCCGAGTGTCGTCAGGCGCGCCTGAAGGTGGACTGGTGTCTCTCCTATTGTTCGCATGATTCGGAAAGGATATTCCAGAATTTGCACCGACAATGTAAAGATGCATTGTAGAGTGGACAATAAAAATCTGATGTAGATTATTTATTGCTGATTGAACGATAGACTTTGTCGCTGGTCGGCGTCATGACGACGCGGAATGCAAATTGATCCCACTTATATTTCGATCCCACTTATATTTCGATCCCACTTATATTTCGATGCTCTCCGGTAGCTGGTACAGCTATAAGCAGTGGGGGTGGGGGGGGGGGTGTACAGGAGTGCAAATAGTTACCGTCACACGTGATCTAGACCTTTTTATCGATCAACACCTGACCTTTGCAAATCAACTAGATACTATTGTAAAAAGCTAATAGAGCGTTAGGAATTGTGATGAGATTTTTCCAAACATACACACACGGAAGATATGTCGTGAATGTAGTGGAGATGCTTCACCCCACACTGTGCACGTGTGTGTTCTAATTTTCGAGTTTTGCAGCATAGCTTGGGACGGCGCAGACGATGTGCACATGCGCATAATTGAGCACATTCAGCATAGAGTTCTCGCGTGACTGTGTTTTGTTTTCTGGCCATCTTCTTACCCACCATTGACATACATGCCCCCATCAGGACATCAAAATCGGGAACCATAGCGCCCCGGCAGTATCAGATGACACCAAAGCTTGAGCGAGCTGTACGAGCTGTGATTAGGCGTGATAGTTGCGACGATGTTGAGCGGCTCATCCGTGAGGACGGATGGAGGTCGATGTGGCGCCATATCAGGTCATACGTCGGTAGAAAGCAGGCCATTCGTCAGCTGCCCGACGCGACGGCTGATGACCTTGACCGATTTTTCCGTCGTGGTCCCGCGCTGGGCTGGCCACGGTTCTTCTAGATACGGTTGGAAAACAGGCCCGCAACAGCTGATTGCGGTCGTAGGCGATTCTCCCGTCGTGAAAACCCATTGACTTAACATGGGGCAGAAATCATAGTTTTGAAGAGGGCCTGGTACACAAATACTAGCAGTAAGGTTGGGAATATTTTTATTGGTCCTAGTTCCAACTTGATTGGTCTATTTATTAACAATTTATAAATAATTTTACTCAATATATTTTTCCTTCAGAGGCGTTTAAAACTCATTACTTCAAAATTACCATCAATGGCGTTTCTGCTACGAGTGTGTGGCGCAGCTCCGCTTAATGTTATGGAGATAGGCGTTCATGTCGTTTCAGCTCAGGGCGTCTAAAAAGTATAAGCCAATCCTACCTACCTTTGTTGTACCTTTGTTGTAGTAATGGTCACAATGTGATATATACGATGATGCACATCGTGATATGCGATGTGATATAATTCGTGTGATACTGTTCTGATCTACACGTGATACAGAAATAGCATATATTAACCCGCGCCGTCTCGGGGGGGGTAGTTATCGACCACCCCCCCCATAAGGTTGTCCGTAGATATTGAAAGAACGGCGCGCGGAAGCGCGCCAAAATCTGGCATACCTTTTCCCACATCAATTTCGCATGTTGTGCGAAAATTTTGAAGTCAGGTCATCTAAGGTCAACGAGTTAGTCAAGGTCAAGTGAGGTCACCTCCAAAAATGTTCAACCAGTCGTCACGCTTTAACGGATACAGATATTTTAATGAAACTTTCAGCGTTCGCTCATCTTTAGGGACGCAATAAAACGCACCAGAGGATTTTTTTCTTCCGTTTTTGATTAATTATTAGTTTTGCATATTTGGCCATTAGAGTTAAAATCGAAGATTCTGGCTAAAGTAAACATTTTTTTATTGGAGTAAGTTGAGTTCGAACAACGTTTTTCGGTCGAACGGCGTTTTTCGGTCGGTTTCGGAGACGGGGTGTGAGGATATAACCGGAAAGACGGGGAGGGTTAATGATGTATTGCTTGAATTATTCTAGGGTGTAAAAGCTACCCTTGCTTGTGCCACGAGACAAATTATATAATTTGCATTTGCACAACACAGGAATAATTTGTGCATTAGTCATTAACTGCATGATTTACTTCCTAAATGCTGCACTGGTCAATTAGCGAGAAGTCAATATATATCAGTATATTAAAGTAGGAGTGTACATTAATTAGTAGGTATGTACATTTAATATTTAGCACCAGCAGAGGTCCATTACTGCATGTCAGCAATATCAGTTATAGATGTATAAACTTCTTTGGCATATATTTAGTATGTCTTTGTGGTAATTTAATTTACTGCTTACCCAGCAAAAAAATGCTTCAACAGTGCCCCTTGCTAATTTAACCATAGTGCTAACGTCATCATCTGGCATCCGTATGTTGATCTCATTGAGCTGAGTGCAGTCACCATGTGAACTAGCAAATGTATTGTAATTTGCTGATATTCAGAAGCCAAAATCTTCTTATTTCAGCAGCATTGTGGCCAAAAGCTATTTTGTTATTTAAAGTATTATGGGAATCACAATTACTGATTGCTTCTAATCTATGTCAATCATTATGCCAAATCTGCTTGCTCTACCTTGTTTCTGAGCCCACATGACCTGCAATGAAAAAGCCACTGTAAAACCACCTATTGCCTCCAGGATTCCAGGGATCGAGGAATTTTGATCGGTTAGAGATCGGTTTGATCGGTTAGAGATTAAGGGGCATGATATGATTTAAATGTTGAAATTTGTTAATGGGTCAGATAATGTAAATGCGCCAAAAAGGGTTTTGCATGGTGAAAATCTCAAAATCTTGTTTTATCTCGTGTCTTTTGGGTGCTAAGGGGGTCCTCCGCTTGGCTGCATCTCTGGCAAGAGCTATTGTTTCATGCTTTTGCTTCACGCCCTCCTCCCCTGTGCTGTTGAGTAAATAACAAATGTTACTAAGGGAGCAGTGCAGGATTATATGATATCATGCATATCAGTCTCACAGTATTCAGACTTGGTTAATGTTCAAGGGAATGGGTCCAATCCCAAGGCTTCTCTGACACGCTTTGACACCACTGCCACATTACATGCTTTACTCTTTTTTTTAATCATGGCACTGATCTATTGTGATAAAGTGCAGAATCAGATTTGACAAACACTCAACAAAATGGCAGTGGCCATTGGATCCTTGGACCACAGAGTATCTCACATTTTCATACCCTTGATATAACCTAATAACATGATTGGATGATTCTGCATTAAAACCTTAATATGTTAATCCAGTCTGTTCTGAAAGCAGAGCATAGCAGCTCAGAACAGATTAGAAATACAATGCCTCAAGCAATTTTTAACAGGAATAATCTGTTTGCACATATTCGTGGTGCATGGAGACACAGCAAGCAACACAAACAAGCATTTCGAAATGAACAACATGCACCACATTTGAGTAATTAGAGACAGGAATGAATGGTCATATCATCTCAATCATATTTAGTAATGAGTTTCTACACTATGTTTGCATGTCTATTTGCAACTTGAATTGTATGTAAAAAGTTGTCATCTCCCCAAGTAATAAATGCTTAATTCATTGCTATCACATCAGAAAACACCAGAAAAGCATGTTCTACAAATAATTGGTACAGGGGTTTCCTATGTATGCATTTTAATGGTGTACTCCGCTTCATTTTGTGCATGGTGTCCAATGTATAAGAAAAATCAATGGATGAGGAAGTAATGTAAAATGGAGGTACTAAGATGTACATTTTGTGGAAAATGAAATGCTGAATCTCAACTCAAGATGTTTAATTTCCTTGAAGGAGATTTTCATGTGTGAATAAAACAGAGGCAAGCATTTTTGGAATGCAATATCTAGAACTAAGAAAAATGATATGCTTCCTGCATGATCCCATCCCCTGACATGCACACAATTCACAAGTAGCTTGGTACAAGGATGTACAAAAGATATAGGAATCAATGTAAGAAAAAGCTGGGTTAGGTGTCAATTTGCACTAACTTCAGGAATTTCATAAGCAAGCACACCAAAACTGCTAGCATGGCATGGATGCGGCCAGTACTGAAGGTGCATGGAATGTTAGGAAGGATCTTTCCACTCAGCACCATGGTATTTATGTAGAAGAAGCCACTGAGCATACATTCTGAGAAAAAGAAATGAATGAACTGAACTTTCTGAGCCTTACCTGGCAACTTCTTCCCGTATCATTTCTTAGGAAAATCACATATAAGCCAGATATTCACTAAAGAACAGTAAATATCTTTATGAATATTCACTAACTTTGTCAGAGACATAGTAAATGGTTTATAAGAATAAGACGCTTTATCTGGGATGACCCTCTCTGGGACAATTAATGACCTTTCAGAGCTCTTGGCAGCACCATCACCAGATGGTATATTCCAAATACCATATGATGACAGAACTGTGGTATTCCAATACATCTGATGACAGAGCAGCTAGGAGCTCTGAGAGCTCCCAAATTGTTTTAGAAAGGGTCATCCGAGATAACATGCATCAATATATTCACTAATTGAAATAATAGCATTTACTGTTGATAGAGCATAAAAGCTGACTGTTGTGGTGACAACATGATGAAATTTGGTTTATTGAATGGTAGAACTAAAATATTAGTCATAGGTTCACAATATTACAGCAATATATTACTGTGAATATATATGTAAATATGTAAATTAAATATACATTGCATATTCTTCTGTACATTTGCAGCACTATGGGGTCATGCCATCTACTGTCTCATTCAGAGAGGCTCCAATTGCTGGCTGAAGTTGCATATAAGTTCCTTGGTTTTAAGCCATGTTCTAGTTCTTTGTCTTCACAGATTTATACCATATGCCACGAAATATTCCTCCAGTATTTTTGAATGTTATTAGTATGAATTTGATGTTCTTTCCTTTTGAAATGAATACTTAATCGAGAAATGCGTATGCCAGCTTGAATTGCTAATATCTTGGGAAGCTGTCATTTCCCAAAGAAATGAACATCAGTCCCATCCAAATCAGATCAGAAAGCATCAGTAACCTATTTTTGAGATACAAAATTGCCTAGTAACTTCTATATATCTACCAGCACTCCTGAAACATTGATATAATGGTATAAGTCTTGAAATTGTCAGTATTGCTGCAGTTCCACTTGCACAATAACTGGCAGAAATTGTACCGTTCTTGATATTTCTGCAATAGGTCACTTACCTGATAACCTTCAGCCAATTTCTTTTCGTATTTACATCCCCAGGGAACGTGAAATAACGGCATTTACTCGTCCTGTGCTGGTGATTGTACTGTGGTACAAAACAATGAGGCATCTATAGGATCAATAAATAACGAATGAATAATATACATGAGAATAAGAAACATGCGGAAATATTACGCTTCATGGTACACGTACAAAAGGTACAAACGGTCTACAGTACTGCACACGCCGTAAGAACAGTAGTAATGCCGATAATGCCGACGATAAACGCATATGAGCCAGATTCTCGTATCAAAAACGCCAATTATGGTTTGTTTTTAATGAAGAATGTGTTTGAAGTGTTCCTGAGAAAAACGAGGAGATTATAAAATTTAAATAAATAGCCAGAAGATACAGCAATCAATTTTAAATCAAGACCAGTAAAAACATGTTGAACTTCGGTCTTAGTATTTACGTACTGGACCATCTACAAAAGGACATTTTCTCGCCCATGTTAAGTCAATGGGATTTCACGACGGTGGATTCGGCTACGACCGTAATCAGCTGTTGCGAACCTGGTTGCTCTCCTGTGGCTGGCGAGGTTAACAGTATGGGAGCGACGCCAAATATTTCCTGCCGTTTGCCGCGTGTCGGTGTCTGTGCGTTCACCTTGATGCCATTGACGCTATCGGAGCTGCGAGTCGTCGTTCCTGGGCTGAACGGCATGTCGGCCTGCGGAGAGGACAGCATGAGCATCCACATGTTCAGGATGTGCTCTGATTCGATAGGTGCGATGCTCCTGCATTTGGCCAATTCCAGCATTACTCAATCCGTTATCCCTGATTCCTGGAAGCATTCTCTCGTTCATCCCATCTTCAAATCTGGCGATCCCACTAGCCCTTCCAATTTCCGTCCTCTCTCCATCGTCCCAGTCATTGACAAAATTATACAGCGTGTCGTCCACCAGCAACTCTACAATTATCTGTCCGAAAACCACCTCCTTTCTCCAACTCAGCACGGTTTCCGGCCTCCTCACTCGACGAAAACCGCCCTGACCTCCATATCTGACCAGATCCTATCCGCATGTGACCATGGGGAGGCGTCCCTTCTCTGCTTGCTGGATTTGAGCAAATGTTTTGATGTTATAGACGACACCAAATTCCTGTCAAAATTAAGTTTCCACAGCATCGACACATCCTGGTGTTTGGCTTACCTTCAGAACAACACCCAGAGTGTCAGCCTCAGCGACAGCCTGGATGTCTCCACAAATCTTCCCCGCTGCCCAACAGCATCGTTGTTTTTAAAGGATCATCTCTCGGACCGCTCCTCTACCTTTTACTGAAGTGGCCACTAAGGAGAAATGAAGGAAAAATGAACTGATTCGGCTGTGCAGGTTGCTTCATTTTCGGGTTTATCGGCAAAGACTTCGTATCTGGAACTTCACACAAAACACGCAGTTATTGCGAGCAAGCCTGCTGTTGTAGGGATGTTAGAGACGTTACTGACACGGACAAGCATGCCTATGCTTATAAGCATACATACACGTCCGATATATATATAAGTCCTATATATATATGTATATATATATATATAGATATATATATATATATATATATATATATATATATATATATATATATATATATATATATATATATATATATATAACATATATATATATATACAGGACTTATATATATATAGGACGTATATGTATGCTTATATGTATGGGCATGCTTGTCCGTAATATAATATATATATATATATATATATATATATATATATATATATATATATATATATATATATATATGCGTATATATATAAGCATACCTATACGTCTCGCACGGCACGAGCACTAAATTAATTCAAAAGAATTCAAATTGTCTTGACGACCTACGTGCGTCCGCCAACTTTAAAGTTACAGTTACAGCTGAGTCTCAGTTGTACATTGCATCGCGAACTGAATACATCTTCCAAGCTGGTGACATCAGCACCGGTCGGTGCCTCACCGAGTATTGAACCGCTGCGGCGTCATAGTTCCGTTCTCTCTCAAGAGCGAGGCCTCTCGTCTCGGCGCTTGGGATCAACTGACGCAGCCGTGACGTCATTGCCAAGTTTCGGTGACGCAGCCGGTACACTGAAGTCGTCCGCCTTGTGCATTGCTCGAGAACGAATCGATGGATCGTGACCTTCACACTGGAGCCGAATTACCCGACGCTACAAGAACACAGTTTAGTGTCGATATTGGTTTTCGGCCTGGTACGAGAGAGAGGGGGGATATATGTATATATGTACATATATACATAGAGAGAGAGAGAAAGAGAGAGAGAGAGAGAGAGAGAGAGAGAGAGAGAGAGAGAGAGAGAGAGAGAGAGAGTGTGTGTGTGTGTGTGTGTTTGTGTGAGAGAGAGAGCGAGAGAGAAAGAGAGAGAGAGAGAGAGAATGCTTATTTCTTGGATTGGTTATTGGAGTTTAAGTGCACATTGACTGCGTCCGTCATGCAGCGCCCATTACATCATCAGTCAAACAGTAAAATGCAAGCAACATCATCAGTCAAACATTGAAATGCAAGCAATATCATTACTGAAACAGTGAAATGGAAGTAACATCATCAGTCATGCAGTGAAGGCAACCGGAAGTCAGTCAGAATGACATGCCTCAAGGTCAAATACGACTGTGATACCACGTAGTGCCACGATTCGCATTTTGTCAGATGTAAAAGCGATTTAACGAGGAGCATAAATCACAGAGAAATTGGTTTCTGATAGGAAATGAAAAAGCTGTCTCGATTGAACAATGGAAGACTCGTCCCCTAATCAGTGGCGTCGCCACGAAATTATTCCAAGGGGGGGGGGCAGGTTGAAAGGGACCTCCATTGTGTTGGGGCCTCCTATTGTTTTTTTAGGCTCTTAGTATGGTTCGGGAATGGAAAACATGATTTCATATGGATGTGTTGTTTGTTTTTGGCATGGTGCATCATTTATGCAAAACCAAATACCAATAATCTTCTTTTTTCGCTGAGAACTGAGCCAAACCTGGGTATAAATAAGTAATATGTAGATAAATACCTAAGTGCCCCCAAAAAACAACAGTGTCTTAATGCTTTCTCGACCAGAAGAATCTTCCCACTGGCCTCTATATTGCAGCGAGCTGGCGGGGCTTGTGCTGAGCATATCATAAGGATATCTCCCATTGATCAACCCACTGTTATGTCCTCCAAGTCTAACTGAATATAGCAAGATTCATCATTAATGTTAGTCATTCCCACCAGCTTGATGTCATAAGCAAGCTTAAACGATCAGTTCTCAGTCATAGGACGACAATTTCGCAGGTTCGCGATAATTGAAGTGAAGGTGACAACGGGAAGTGGATTGAATTGGTTTTCTGATCGTCATCTTAGGGATTTATT
Organism: Ashinkailepas kermadecensis; assembly: GCA_034440615.1. Classification (NCBI taxonomy): domain Eukaryota; kingdom Metazoa; phylum Arthropoda; class Thecostraca; family Neolepadidae; genus Ashinkailepas; species Ashinkailepas kermadecensis. The sequence continues at coordinate 72,932 of JAOTOM010001905.1, read as the reverse complement.
GATTTTTATAACATTTGGTGCTGGCTGCAAGGCACCTGGCACACAAGCTAAAAGAATAAATCCTCAGCGAATAAATTAACGGCAAGAACAAACATTGAACAACAATGCATAAATGACAATGCAACAATGCAACAATAGCAATGTATATATGATGCAAAACCTTCAAATTCCACGCCGCCACGCCCATGGTTTTCGTTGTGCTGTACCGTTTTGTAAATGACGTCGTCAACAAGGTATTGAAGCTGGGATGCTCTAATCATGCAGGCTGTAATCACAGAAAACAATGGGCCCAATATGACAAACGCAGTCGATGCGCCCCTAAACCCAAATAACCAACTAATCACAGAAAACAAGTGTGTAGGAAGAAAATGCATTTAAAAACATCATTCCTCCAATTTCATATGGGGCATGTGTGTTGTTTTGTATGCTTGTGAGGGGGAACTTGCGCCCTCAATGTTGGCTTTGCCCCCATGGGCGTATGCTTCTGAAAATTATTGGGGGACCAGTGGTGTACCTATATTTGCGTCAAAGGGGAGAGGGGGGGAACGGATTTGGAGGTGGCCCACCTACCCCCATTAAACAAGTTCTCGAATTTCGACCACTATTTTGTCAAAGGGGACCTTTTTTAAATGAAATAATTAGTGACCAACTGAATTGTCCTGTGGAGGGGCCTAATCTACCAATATCGTTTCAGATTCATCGGATTTCAACCCTAACTCCCCCACCCTGTTCGAAGGTTTTCTTTTGGTATCCCTTGATAAGTCACCTCACACTTCTGAAATTACACCTATGCAAATAACTTTAAAATGTAAAATTTCCAAATTTCAGGCATTCCAGTTCATAGCGGCCCTGCCTCAGTGTTCTTTTTTGGACACGTTGCGTCTTTCTTAGTCTATGGATGTGTCTTAGGGCTCCAATCCAATTGTGTTAGGGGAGGCATTCCACGACAAATCGACCAGGCAAAGGGCTGTTCACCCTTTTGTCTCATATTTTTAGCAAAATTGGTGAATATGGCTATCTTATGCCGTGAATCCACCTGTGCAAATTTTCCTTCGATCAGATCAAAGGTTCAGGAGTTATAGCCTCGGGCATTTCTGGAAGGTCACGCTGCAAGGTTATGTTCGGTGGCCGATAACTAAGTGAATTATCAGTCAAAATATAAATATCCAGACATTTTTTAACTCGTTAAGATTCAATAAATCCGATTCTGACATTATTTGTAATATGTGATGAGTAATAAAAGAGTTTTCCCATGACCTCAGGTCACGTGACCTCCGGTGACCTCGATTCCGGTGATTTTTTTGGCTTTATTGACAGAATGGAAGGATCATGCTTGATAGATAGCAAACAAACAAAAAAAGCATTTTTCTATAAATCCTCATTTGAAGAGCGCAAAATTTTCCATATTTGAAGTGTTTCGATGATTGAGCTACTCACTCGGCGTTCCACCGTCCAATATCGAAATACTGTTCGATAACACATACCAACGCGTTGTCTGGCATGGTGTGGATGATGGACGGTTTTAAGAAGTAGTAATGCACAAAGCTGTATAATTTTCATAAATTTAACGAACGATAATGGGGGAATTCTAGGACAAATCGACCATACAAAGGGGTGATTGTCCACCCTCATGTCTCAGATTTTCAGCAAATGATTGATGCATAGGGTTATCTTATGCCCTGAACCCTGCTAAAATTTTATTTCGATCAGGTCAACGGTTCAGGAATTATAGCCTCGAGTATTTCTGGGAGGTCACGCTGCAAGGTTATGCTCGGTGGCCGATAACTATGTTAAACATCGTTCAAAATATGAATGTCCAGACATTTTTGAACTCGCAAAGTTTCAAGGAATCCAATTCCGGTAATATTTTTACCTGTGATAAATGATTAAAGAGTTACCCATGACCTCAGTGACCACCGGTCACGTGACCTCCGGTGACCTCGATGCCTGTGAAAATTTACTTTTAAAATTGACACGATGGAAGGACCATATTTTTGCTTGACATATAACAACTAAAAATAATAGCGTTTTTGCTACAAATGTTCGTTTTGAGAGCGCAATCTTTATCGTATGTGAAGAGTATCGAGGATTGAACTTCTAACTCGGCCAGACCGGGCTGTCAGCAGAGCCCAAGCCAAGATAGGGCCCCTGACTTGATGGACAGAGTTGAAGCGTTTGAAAAGGGCCCTCCAGCTTTCCAGAAAAGGCCCTGGGTCGTCAAAGAGAGCCCCTGAAATGACGGAGGGGCCCTGGGTGCCGCAGGGGATCTCGAACCGAAGTCAGAAAGGGCCCTTGGGCCGACGGAAGTGGCCCAAGCTGTTGAAAGAGGGCCTCCGGCCTGACAGGGGAGGCCCTGGATCGCTAACGAGGTCCCCTGCGCCGATGAAGAGGACCCCTAGCCGATGGAGGACCCGGGCCATCGGGAGAGCCCAGAGCCGGCATGAAGGGCCCTTGGGCCGATGAGGGCCGGAACCGCACAGGGGCCCCTTGCATGAGAGAGGAGGCCCAAGCTTTTGAAGAGGAGATTCCGACTGAACGGAGAGTGTGCTGAGCCGTGGAAGAGGGTCTCTGAGCCGACGGATGGGCCCTGGGCCGGACGTGGACGTGCAGAGCCACTGGGACGGCTTTGGCTCACGCTGATGGAGAGGGTCTCAGAGCTGACAGCGGGTCTCAGGCCGATAAAGAGACCCCGAGCTTCGGAGACGATCCGAGCTGAAGCGGAGGGTTCCCGGTGCTACGTAAAAGGATCCTAAGCCCATGAATGGGCCCGGGCTGCTACGCAGTAGTGGCGTTTCCAAGGGGTGAAGGGGCACCCGCTCCCTATCGAGTCCAATGGAGCCCTCCTGGCGACCGCCCTGAGGGGCAGAAATATAACCGAATAAATTTTTAAGTACATCTAATAGCCTGTGTGTAAAGTGCCATCGACACGTGAAGAGGTCCATCCTGAGGGCTAGCAAGGGCCGTGCAGACAAGAGAGGACCCGACCGAGAGCTGGAGTGCCTATACCAGTTGGAAAGAGCAGTCTCAGCTGAAATTTGCCCTAACGGCTGAAGAATACAAAGGCACGTGAGGGTCTGGGATGGCTGGGATGCTCTTTGGGTCTGAAGGGGCACCTGAGGGATGAACAGTAGACAGAGACAGTTTGGATCAACCTACCACAACCACATTCGGCCCGGTTGGACTCTGAATCCATTTTGCGCGCTGATTTCAGAACTGTTTTTGTGTTTGCTCTAAGGTCATTAGAAATCAAAATGCTTAACTTTTGAGCCTTCCTTTTGTCATATATGTAATCCGCCTTCTATGAAGTATTGTTTAATCCATGAGTTAAAAGCAAAAGTGAATCCTTTGACAGACCGGGGAAGTGGCGGTGTCCAGTCAATGACGGGCAGTCTAACTGCTGACAGCTGGCAGCACGATGAGACGCCCAAAGTGGAGCAAAGCTCCTCCTGCCAAGCTCAGATCTGGACCTGACAAGATATTCGGGATCAGGAGGCCCCTGCCCATCAACAAGCTGCCTCTGAATAAAGAGATAGGAAGTGCCCTGGCTTTCGAAGCTGAGCAGGAGAGGATGAAGAAAGGGAAGAAGGATATTGATTGCAAGGACGCCACTGAGAAGGTCACTGAGAAGGTTGTAGAAGTCTACAAGACTGCCAACATCCCTGCAATAAGCAAGAAGAAGGTGAAGGAAAAGATGCAGAAGATGTGGCAGATGAGGAAAGAGAGTCTGAATGAGATAGCCAAGGGCCAGACTGGTATGGACAGGAAGAGAAGGAAGAAGAAGAATGGCAAAGTGAAGAGGAAGTTCAAAGATATAGAGGAGGAACTGTTTGATGTAGCTGATGATGACAACGTTCCTGAGATGGAGAAGGAGAAGGAGTTTCTGGTCGCCCAGAGGAAGCGTGGGAGGGAGGGCTGTATTGGTGGAGTAGACATTATAGAGTCCGCCAGGCTGCAGAAAACTAAAGAGAAGGAAGAAAAAGCAGCCAGGAAAAATGCTGAGAACAAAGAGAAGACAGAAAAGAGGAAGAGGAGAAGTGATAATGATGTGAAAAGAATGATGTCTAAAGTGGCAGTGGAGAACAATGAGAGCGAGGATGACAATGAAGAAAAGGATGTGAATGACAATGAGTACAAATGCCAGGTGAATAAGAAAGAGAAAACAGAGAAAAAGAAAAAGCAGAAGGAAGCAGAGGCTAAACTCGGTGAAACAGCAGATAGGTTCAAGATGTCCAGTGATGCAGTGGCTCATGTCACAAACACCATCAGAGTGGCAGACAACATTATAACTGCAGGGGATAAGAGTAAAGTGATCAATTCCAAGACAGTTGAGAGAGTAAGGAAGAAGTCTAGGGAGCAAAAGAAAGACAAATTTCGGGGTTTGAGGCTAAAGGTCTGATGGTGGATGAAAGGATCAATGACAACAAAGTAGAGGTTGGTGTAGGAGAGAAGAACCATAAAAGGTTTGCCACTGTAAGGAGTGAGGACTGTGCTGTCATCGGGTACCCCGGCGAGGAGTTCCTGGGTCACGTGGCCCCGGTGGGGGGGGGGGGGGGTGGACCTGGCCACCAGCCTGGTGGGGTTCGTGGAGGAACGGGGCATCAACATCGCCAGCCTGCAGGTGGTCTTCAGCGATGGTTGCAGCAAGATGGGCGGCTACAACCATGGGTTCATCGCTGAGTTCGAGAGGCTGGTGGGTCGCCCCCTCCTCCACATCCACTGCATCGTCCACAGCCTGGAGAAGGTGTTCAACCACCTGTTCATCCACTACGCCGGCCCCACCACCGGCCCGGCCTCCTGGAGTGGGGAGGAGGCCAAGAGGCTCCAGGGCAACGTGTGGGACCTGCAGGTGGAGGAGTTCGAGGCCATCCCCAGCCCCACCCTCAGGGCCCTGCTGGACGTCATCCCCCCGCCGTCATGAAGGAGTTCAACCATGATACCAGATATCTGTTGGAGATGGCCGGGGCAGTGGAGTCTGGACAGCTGCAGGAGAGGTGGGCCAGGGCACGGGCTGGTGCAATGGCCAACGCCCGGTGGCAGAACACGGAGAGCAGTGAGCTGCGGGTGTACATGAGCACGGCCACCCCCAGCGAGGCACAGAGACGCATGACCTCCTTCATCATCCACGTCTACGTGCCCTCCTTCCTGGAGATCAGGCAGAGGAACCTGCTGCTGGAGGGTCCCCGCCACCTGCTCACCATCGTCACCAGGGTCGTCACCTACTGCACCAAGGAGGAGGTGGACATGCTGAAGCCCTACCTCCAGTTCAACGCCTACTTCGCCCAACATGAGGTAGTGCTGGCCTCCCTGCTGGCCTCCAGGGAGAGGGAGGAGATGGAGCAGGCCTTGGCCATCGTCAAGAAGCTGAGGAAGAAGGAGCAGAGGAGCAAGAGGAAGACTGTTAGGAAAGTGAGGAACCCCGAGATCACCCTGGCGGCCACCAAGTTGTCCGAGCTGGTGGACCTGCAGAAGGCGACCTCCTCTCCTCCCATCCTGTTCCAACACACAGACCAGGAACTGGAACAGTTCCTGGAGGAGCCCTACTCAGAGCCAGGACTGCCCTGCACCACCACTGCAGTGGAGAGGGGTGTGAAGATGACCACGGAGGCGGCCACCATGGCCAGCGGGGCCTGGCAGCAGGACATGGTCACGTGGAACAGGCAGGAGGCCAGGAACAGGTACAAGTACAGGGGCAAGAAGGAGGAGTTCAACTGCTGAGTTATATGGATAATGATTTACCAATGTTTTTTTTTATGTATTACACAATATATGTGCCTTCTTGCTACTCGATAGATTACAAGTTAATACTTTGCCGAATGACAAAAGTTAAGCATTTTGACTTTTAATGACCCTAGAGCAAAAACAAAAACAGTTCTGAAATCAGAGCGCAAAATGGATTCAGAATCAAACCGGGCCGAATGTGGCTGTGGTAGGTTGGTCCAAACTGTCTCTGTCTAATGAACAGGACCCATGCGGGCTGAAGAGGACTAGTGAGGGCCCATCTCAGATCTGAAATTCCCCGAGATGAGAGCTATTGGGAACTATGATGGGCCCCCACAAGCAGGAGAGGGCCTTGAGTGATGCAGAGGATCTCCTGAGAGTCAGAGGGGACTGCACTGGGATTCTTCTGATGTTGAGAGCGGCCCCTAATGGATGAACAAGACCTCCCGAGAGGACAAAAATTCCTGTTGGCTGGCAATTGAGGTGAGGAATACCGAGGGCTAGCCCCAGAGCTAGAATGCTCTTGAAGCCACGAGAGCTGTCGATAACTAGGAAGGATCCCTAGCAGCACGAGAAAGCCTTTGATGGCGAATAGAGTTCCCTGATAGCTAATAAGAGTCCCTAGGTCAATGATTGTGAATGAATACTGAGGGCCAATGTCAGAGCTGGAAAACCCTGGAAGCTAGAAAGACTGTCAAGGACTGGGAAGGGCCATAACAGCTGGAGAGGACCCCTGACGATTGGAAATAGTCACTGAGCGCTAGAGGAGACTGGACTGGGACGTCAAAGAGGCTTGGATGGGGCTGAACAAGGCCCCTGAGATCTAAAGTCTCCCTAAGGGCTAGCGATCGTTGTGAGGAATACTGAGAGCCAATTCCAGAGCTAGAATGTCATTGTCAGTCCGAAAAACTTGAGGTGTAGAAAGTCCCCTGAGAGCTAAAGCGGACCGGACTGTGATGCTCCTGAGGCTTGAGAGGAACACTGGGGTATGAACAGAACCACCTAAGAGCTAAGGGGAGTTCCGAGAGATGGCGATGTTTGCGAGAAATTGTGAGGCCTGTCTCAGAGCTGCTTTGTCCCGAAGGAAGAGGTGGAGAAGGTCACTGCAAGCCTCACAGGTTGCTTTACGAAAGCTCTCGCCGCAAAGGAACACAGAAATTTCACAAGTTCTCGCCTGCTGATGCTACGACTGTTTTGGTACATGTATTGTCGAACGACGAGCCGATAGGTGCCGATAGAACGATAGAGCGACGTGCCGTGAAAATGTCACGATAGGTGGACAAAGACAAGCTAGACACGGGACAGAAACAATTGGTGCACATATGAAACATGGTTTGTTACCGCAGTTACTTGTAGATTTGTGTTGATCTGTCTTTGGGCATATAACAAAAACTTTGGATCGTTCCCATGTCCTCAAATATGCAAATGGTACTTCGATACACTTCTGACGGGGCATGGTTGTGGCGTGATGTACCTCCTTATTTCTCTGTTGGATACATATTTGTTCTGAACATACAATGATTGTGTAACCATGGTGTATACATTGCCCTCATGAATCCCTACGGATCGTGTTTTCTGTGAGAATACAAGCATTAACAGATATCAGGAAGTGCTCTCGGCGAACGAAATTGAGCCGCATTTACTCAACGAAATAACTGGATATAACAAAACACAGGCTACTGGTGCCGACTACAGTTCAATTGAGGCCAACGGCCACTTCTGACATTAGTAGGCGCCTTTTATCTTATATAGATAACTGGATATTGGAGGTAAATAAGTATATTAGAAGACATAAATTCACACCATGCCAGATAACACGTTGCAACATGTTATCAATCCGCATCTCGATTTTGGACGGAGAGATGGCCGAGTTAGTAGCTCAATCTTCGAAAGATTTCAAATATCGTAAAGTTTGCGCTCTCCAAATAAGGATTTATATAAAAACGCCTATTTTTTTTTTAATATATAAGAATCCAAAACGTGGTCCTTCCATTCTGTCGATTAAAAAAAAAAATAATGGGCATCGAGGTCACCGGAGGTCACGCGGCCTGAGGTCATCGGGTAACTCTTTTATTATTCATCACATATTACAGATATTGTCAGAATTAGATTCCTTGATTCTTTGCGAGGTAACAAATGTCCGGATATTTATATTTTAACTGATAAATAACTTAGTTATCGGCCACCGAACGCAACCTTGCAGTGTGACCTTCCAGAAATGCCCGAGGCTATAACTCCTGAACCGTTGATCTGATCGAAGTAAAATTTTCACAGATGGATTCAGGGTATAAGATAAACCTATACACCAATTTTGCTCAAAATCTGGGACAAGAGGGTGACGGGCGCTGGTCAATCTGGCGTGGCCCAACGCAACCCAGGGGCCAAACGCTTTTCTAAAACCCCTGCTCGTTTTAGGGCTTTGTTGCTTTTTTGTGCATCGAGGATTTGTTTTAGGTCTCGGGGCGTTTTCGAAAATCCCGATGTGTTTATTTTGTGCCCGGTCTTTTTGTTCGTTTTGGGACCATGTTGCTTTTTGCTGCCCCAGCCTCTTTTCAGGCCCTTGTGCGGTTTCATGTCACCTGTGGGCCTTGAGAACTTCTTCTTTTTTTAGAGCTCCCGGTATGTTTATTTAGGACAGCAACGCATGTTTTAATTAATGCCCTGTCGCCCTTTCCGAGACTGTGTGCTTTGGAGTGCCAGTTGCATTTCCGGCCCCCGTTGTGCTCTTAGGGTCCCGCTGTGTATATGTGTGGCTTCTGACACACATTTGTGGGGCCCCAGTACGATTTTGGGGCTTCTCGGTGCGATTTTTGCTGGGTCCCAGAGCGACTTATCGCGCCCAGGTGCGTGGTTCCGGGGACCCAACGCGAGTTTTCTCGGCTCAACGCGATTTTTGTAGATCTTTTCTGAATTATGTTTTAAAGCCCGAATCCCGACCTGATTTTGTTTAGCCCCTGGCCACATGCTTTTGTATCCCACCTCGATTTTTCGAGCTCCGGTATGTTTTTTTCGGGGTCGTACGCGATCTGTGAAGGCATCTGTTGATATGTTAGGTGCTCCAGAGCCACTTTCCTGACCCGGACATTAATTTTTTGGAATCCCTCCTTATTTTGGAGGGCCACGGCTTGATTTTTTTTCGGATACCGATGTCATTTTTGGGGTCACACTGTGCTTATGTGGGACCCTAGACGCCAATTTTTGGGAGCCCCGACGTGAATTTTGTATGCCCAAACCAAATTATTGGGACTACCGATGGTAATTGTGGGTCCCGACCGCGATACTTGGGGGGACCAGTTCGAATTTGCGGGGCGCGTTGTACTTAGCTGTGGCCCCAACGCGATTTTGGCTGTTCCTGTTCCAAATGTTCGTGCCTCGGAGCGAGTTTTCTGGAGCCCGCCGTATTTATTTGGATTCTGGTGGACCGACAATAATTTCTGTGTCCCCAGTGCGATTTTTCGGGGCCCGGCACGATTTTGGGAGCTTATCACTCTCAGGAGGGAGGGGACATTTGCCCCTTTGATATGCCACTGCGGCCACTGAAGGTGTTTTCAGCCGATGGCACCTTTCTGAGTAGAAAAACCCTTCAGGTAATTTTCTTCCGGATCTGTTCTTAATTTTCCGGTGCTGGGTCCGATTCGGTCGAGTCTTGGTGTGACCTTTTTGGGCATCGAGTTCTATTTCTTAAATGTCCTTGTGCGATATTTTTGGGTCCCGGTACGATTCTTCGGCCTCCCGGTGCGATTTTTTTTCGGTGCCCTGACAGGTTTTTTTTCGGGAGCCCAACGGGTTTTTGGGGGACTTTGACTCGATTTTTATGGCCGCAGAGTGACATTCCGGTTAAGAATTGATTTTTGGGGTAGCTTTAACTTTTGGGGCCCCGGCGCGTCCTTTTTGGCCCAGTGTGATTTCCAAGGGCTGAGACGCGACTTTTTTTATAGTCCAATGTGATCTGTTGGGCCCCGACGTCATTTGCTTGGATCCCTATACGCGAGTTTCAGCGGCCTCGACACTTTTTGGGGTCTAATACGTTTCGGGGGTTTTTGGCGTCATTGTTGTGCCACCAGTGTGATTATCCATGTCCGGATTGTTTTTCGTTGCCCCGGCTTCATTTGTTTTGGTCCCAATGAGTCTGTTGAGGCACGGTACGACCTGTCGTGCCCCTACCGTGATTTTCATGGTCGGGGCGTGACTTTTTGGTTCCCCAGGCTCAGCGTGATTTTCAGGGGCCCCGGCCGGATATTTTGGGGCCCATATCATTATGTTGAAGTACTCCGGCACGACTCATACTATTTCCTAGGGGCTTCTCTTGCCAATTGTAGGCCTCCTCTAGCGTCTTAGGGGTCTCGCTTCATTTCCAGGAGTATCTTTACCGATTTTGGATGTCTCCTGGTGTGCCCTACCCTCCTCCATATTCAATGGTCCTCCTCTCCCGTCTTGGAGGGCCTCCTGCTACATCCTGGGGCTCCTTGAATATGACATGGGGCTTCCTCTCATGTTCCAGGAGCATTATCTGCCAAATTAGGGGCCTCCTGTCACGCCTTGTGGGCCTCCTCCTTTGTCCTGGCAAAGCTATACCCGTCTTGAGAGGATCTTCAAGTTTGGAAACATCGTCTCATTCCATACCTGCTACCACTCCTAACTTAAGGGCCTTCTCTCATTTCCTGGGAACTCCTTCCAGTCTTCGGGGCCTCATTCGGTCCTGGAGCCTCCTACTCCGTCTTAATCGTGCCCGGCAGGGGCCTCCTTCTCTCTTCTAGAGGCCTTCTTTTTTTAAATTAGGGGCCTCCTCTTACGTCTTGGTGGCATCCTGCTCTGCGCCTTGATTCGATCTTTGCCCATCGTAAGAGTGGCCTCTTATCTCCTGGTGGACTCCTATTCCCTCCCAGATGATTCCTCTTCCAAATTACAAGCACAATTTCCTATCTCAGTGGCCTTGTCATTTCCTGGGGACATTCTTACCAGTCTTTGAGCCTTCTTTCCCGCCTGGGAGCCATCTCTCTTATTCAATGGCCTTCATCTCCTATTTAGGGGCCTCCTCGTTCATCATGGGGTCTCATTTCCAATCTTGTGTTGTCCTTTTCCGAATTAGGTGCCTCCTGTCACTTCTCTGGATCATCCTTTTCTATCTTGGTGGAACCTTACCCGTTTGGGGGCCTGCTTTTGCGTCTCCGAAACCTCATCTCATATTCACTGGCTTTCTCTTCAGTCTTAGGGCCTCCTCTCATTTTCCGGGGCCTCCCTTCCCGTATTGGGGTCACCTTTGCAATCCTGGGGGCCTCCGTGCCAACTTTTTGGCACTCTCTTCATATCTGGGGCCTCCTATCCTCTCCTAGGTGGCTTCTTTTTCAAATTAGGGGCCTCCTATCACGTCTTGGAGGCCTCCTCATTTGTGTTTGGAGCCTCATTATCCTCTTAGCAGGATGCTTTTGCATCCTAGTCACAAATCTTCTCTCCTAGGGTCCTACTCTTCCAAAATATGGGCCTCATATGGCTGGTCTCAGTGGCCTTCTCTCACTCCTGCGGAGACCTTCCTTCCAATTTTGGGGCTCCTCTTGCGTCCGGAGAAATCTCTCCTATCATATGTCCTTATTTTCTATTATAGGGGCTTCCTCTTCCATCTTGGGGGCCTCGTTTTCCAAATTCAGAATATCCTGCTACACATCGGAAGCCTTCTTATCTAACCTGGGTGGCTTCTTGGCCGTCTCGGTGGCAACATTTTCGTCCTGGAAGCAGTGGCGTCGCCACGAAATTCTTCCAGGGGGGGCAATGTTGATAGGGGGCCTCCTGCTCCCAGAAAAGGGGCCTCCACTGTGTTAGGGCCTCCTCTTGCTTTTTAGGCTCTTAGTATGGTTGCCGAATGGGAACATGATTTCATATTGATGGCTTGTTTGTTCTTGGTATGGTATATAATTTACGCAAAGCGCAATAGCAAGAATCTTTTTTTTCGCTGAGAACCGAGCCATACCAGGGTATAAATAAGCAAATGTAGATAAATACGTCAGTGCCAAAACAAACCAATATCTTTATGCTTTATCGACGAGAAGAATCTTCCCGCTGGCCTCTAGATTGTAGCGAGCTGGTGGGGCTCGTGCTGAGCATATCTTAAAGATATCTTCCATTGATCAACCCACTTCTTTGTTCACCAAGTTTAACTGAATATAGCTAGGTTCATCACTACTGTTAGTCATTCCCACCAGCTTGATCTCATAAACAAACTTAAACGATCATTTCTCAGTCCCAGGACAACAATTTCGCGAAGGTGACAACGAGAAGTGGATTGAATTGGGTTTCTGATCGTCATCTTAGGGATTTATTAATTTTTTTTCTTCATAACATTTGGTGCTGGCTGGAAGGCACTTGGCACAGAAGCTAAAATAATAAGTACTCCGCGAATAAATTTACGGCAAGAACAAGCATTGAACAACCATGCATCAATGGCAATGCAACAATGTAACAATGACAATGCATAAATAATGCAAAACCTTCGAATTCCACGCCGTCACGCCCATGGTTATCGCTGTGCTGTACCGTTTTGTAAATTATGTCGTTGAGAAGGTACTAAAGCTGGGAAGCTCTAATCATGCAGGCTGTAATCACAGAAGACAACTTTGTAGGAAGAAAATACATTTTTAAACATCATTCCTCCCACTTAATATGGGGCATCGGTGTTGTTTTGTATGCTTGTGAGGGGGAATTTACCCCCGCAATGTTGGCTTTGCTCCATGGGCGTAAGTTTCTGAAAATTATTGGGAGACCAGTGACGCACCCATATTTGCGTCAAGGGGAGGGGGCAAACGTACTTGGAGGGGGTCCAACTACTGAATAAAGTCTTCCGATTTCGACCACTATTTTGTCAAAGGGGAACTTTTAAAATAAAATAATTAGTGATCAACTGAATTATCCTGTGGAGGGACCTAATCTACCACTATCGTTTCTGATTCGTCGGATTTCAACCCTGGCTCCCACAACCTGTTCAAATGTATTCTTTTGGTATTCCTTGATAGGTCACCTCGCACTGCTGAAATTACACCTGCCAAATCACTTTAAAATGTAAAATTTTCCAATTTCACACATTCCAGTTCGTAGTGCCCGGTCGCCATGACGCCAACGTTAGTGCACGTGCACACCCATCTTGCGCATTCGGCGCATTCGCCACACTTCGTGCGATGCTACGGATTCTGCTGGGCCTCCTACGCTTTGTTAATTGCTGCCACATGATAGACTTGCGCCATATCTGACGTGATAAAATGCTTCGTACGGGCGTTCGCTGCGAAAATTCGATTAATTAAATTCGATCATTAGTTCCCTTCTAACCATATTTTATGGTGAAGAAATGCGGATACCCGCTGAGCTTTGATGCACCTCATATCTTTGATTAAACATGCTTCCAGGTTGGCTACCGAACCGAAGCCCTACCTGAGTGTACTTCTTTGGACCCGTTTCGTATTTCTTCGTCTACGGATGTGTCTTAAGGCTCCAATTCAATTTTGTTGGAGGCCCAACGCATTTTCGAAACCCCTGCTCGTTTTAGGGTTTTGTTGCTTTTTTTTGCGCACCGAATATTTTTTTTTAGTTTTCGGGGCGCTTTCAAAGATCACGATGTGTTTACTTAGTGCCCGGTATTTTTGTTCGTTTTGGGATCATGTTGCTTTTTGCGGTCCCAGCCTCTTTTCAGGCCCTTGTGCGGTCATATGGCCCCTGTGTGTCTTGAGAGCTTCCGGTTTTTTTGTTTTTTTGTTTTTTTTAGTGTTCCCGGTATATATAGTTATGGCTACAACGCATGTTTTCGGACCCTGCCGCTTTTTACGAGACTGCGCTTTCAAGGGCCAGTCGCATTTTCGGTCCCCGTTGTGCTCTTAGGGTCCCGCTGTGTTTATTTGGGGCTTCTGACGCACATTTGCGGGGCCCCAGTACGATTTTGAGGCTTCGGTGCGTTTTTTCTGCGTCCCAGCGCGACTTATCGCGCCCAGGCGCGTGGTTCCGGGACCCAACGCCAGTTATCTGGGCTCAACGCGATTTTTGTGGATCGCTTCTGAATTTTCTTTAACTTCCGAATCCCGCCCTGATGTTTCGAGTCCCTGGTGCCATGTTTTTGTATCTCACCTCGATTTTCTTCGAGCTCCGGTATGTTTTTCGATGCCGTACGCGATTTGTCAAGGCATCTGATGACATGTTCGGTGCTCCAGAACCATTGTCCTGACCCGGATTTCTTTGCAATCCCTCCTGATTTTGGAGGGCTCCGGCTTTATTTTTCGGATACCGATGGGATTTGGGGGTCACACGGTGCCTATGTGGGGCCATAGACGCCAATTGTTAGCAGCCCCGACATTAATTTTTGATGCCCAGACCAAATTTTTGGTACTACCGATGGGTCCGAGCGCGAAATTTTTGGTACTACCGAATTGTGGGTCCGAGCGCGAAATTTGGTGGGACCGGTTCGAGTTTGCGGGCGCGTTGTACTTAGCTGTGACCCCAACGCGATCTTGGCGGTTCCTGTTGCAGATTTTCGTGCCTGGGAGCGAGTTTTCTGCGGCCCGACGTATTTACTTTGAGCCCCTACGCGAATTCTGGTTGACCGACGCGAATTTTTGTGGTCCCAGCGCGACTTCTGGGGGCCTCGGCTCGATTCTTGGGAGCATATCCCTCTTAGGAGGGAGGGGCCATTTGCCCCTTTGATATGTCACTGCGGCCACCGAAGGAGTTCTATTCTTTCTAAAGGTCCTTATGTGATATTTTTGGGTCCTGGTACGATTTTTCGGTCTCCAGATGCCTTTTTTTCGGTGCCCCGACACGTTTTTTTTCCAGTGCCCAACGGATTTTGCGGGGATTTTGACCAGATTTTTTTGGGGCGCGGAGTGACATTCCGGTTGATAATTGATTTTTGGGCAGCAGCACCCTCTGGGGTCCAGGCGCGACTTTTTTGGTCCCCAGTGAGATTTTCGAGGGCTGCGACGCGACTTTTTTAGTCCAATGTAATCTTTTGTATCCCGACGTCATTTGCTTGGATCCCTAGCGCGAGTTTTAGCGACCTCGACAATTTGTGGGTGTCCAATACGTTTTGGATGCTTTTGGTGTCATTGTTGGGGCCCAAGAGTGATTATCCATGTACGGATTGTTTTTCGTTGCCCAGGCTTCATTTGTGTCCAAATGATACTGCTGGGGTACGGTACGACTTATCGTGCCCCTAGCGTGATTTTCATGATCCGGGCGTGAATTTTTGGTACCCATAGGCTCAGCGAGATTTGCAGGGGCCCCGGCCGGATCTTTTTGGGCCCATGTCGTGATTTTCAAGTACCCCGGCACGACTCCTGCCATTTCAGGTGCTTCTAGCAAATTATAGACCTCCTCTCGCGTCTTAGGGGTCTCGTCTCATTTCCTGGAGCTTCTTTACCGGTTTTGGACGTCTTCTCGTCCGTCCTACCCTCCTCCATATTCAATGGTCCTCCTCTCCCGTTTTGGAGGACCTCCTCCCACATCCTGTGGCCCCTTTAACATGGCATGGGACTTCCTCTCATGTTCCAGGGGCATCCTCTGCCAAATTAGGGGCCTCCTGCCACGCCTCGTGGGCCTGCTCCTTTGTCCTCGCAAAGCTTACCCGTCTTGAGGGGATCTTCAATTTTGGAAACCTCGCCTCCTTCCATACCTGCTACCTACCACTCCCATTTTAAGGGCCTTCTCTCAATTCCTGGGAATTCCTTCCGGTCGTCGGGGCCTCATTCGGCCCTGGAGACCTCCTACTCCATCTCGAGGGACTCCTCTCGAGTCCGGCAGGCGCCTCCTTTTTTCTTTTGGAGGCTTTCTTTTTAAAATTAGTGGCCTCCTCTCATGTCTTCGGGGCCTCCTGTTCCGCGTTTTGATACTATCTTTTCCCATTTTAAGGTTGGCCTCTTATCTCCTGGTGGACTCCTGTTCTCTCTTAGGTGGCTCCTCTTCCAAATTACACGCAACCTTTCCTATCTCAGTTACCTTGTCATTTCCTGGGGACCTTCTTACCCGTCTTGAAGCCTTCGTTCTCGCCTGGGAGCCATCCCTCTTATCTAATGGCCATTCTCTCCTATTTTAGGGGCTTCCTCGTGCATCATAGGGTATCTTTCCAATCTTATATCGTCCTCTTCCGAATTAGGTGCTTCCTGACACTTTTCTGGATTATCCTTTTATATCTTGGTGGAACCTTACCCGTTTCGGGGACTGCTTTTACGTCTCCGAAACCTCATCTCATATCCACTGGCTTTCTCTTCCGTCTTAGGGCCTTCTCTCATTTTCTGAGGTCTCCCTTCCCGTATTGGGGCGTCCTTTGCAATCCTGGGGGCCTCCTTTGCAATCATGGGGTCTCCTTTGAAATCCTGGGGCCTCCTTCGCAATCCTGGGGGCCTCCTTTACAATCCTGTGGGCTTCCTTCGCAATCCTGAGGGCCTCCTTTGCAATCCTGGAGTCCTCCTTTGTAATCATGGGGGCCTCTTTTGCAATCCTGGGGCATCCTTTGCAATCCGGGGGGCCTCCTTTGCAATCCTGGGGCCTCCTTTTCAATCCTGGGGGCCTCCTTTTCAATCCTGGGGGCCTCCTTTGTAATCCTGGGGGCCTCCTTTGTAATCCTGGAGGCCTCCTTTGCAATCCTGGGGACCTCCTTTGCAATCCTGGGGGCCTACTTTGCAATCCTGGGGAATCCTTTGCAATCCTGGGGGCCTCCTTTGCATTCCCGGGGGCCTCCTTTGTAACCCTGGAGTCCTCCTTTGTAATCCTGGTGGCCTCCTTTGTAATCCTGGGGCCTCCTTTGCAATCATGGGGCCTCCTTTGCAATCCTGGAGTCCTCCTTTAAAATCCTGGTGGTCTCCTTTGTAATCCTGGGAGCCTCTTTTGCAATCCTGGGGCCTCCTTTGCAATCTTGGGGCCTCCTTTGCAATCCTGGGGGCCTTCTTTGTAATCCTGGAGGCATCCTTTGCAATCGTGAGGGCCTCCTTTGCATTCCTGGGGTCTCCTTTGCAATCTTGGAGTCCTCCTTTGCAAACCTGGGGGCCTCCTTTGCAATCCTGGGGGCCTCCTTTGCAATCCTGGAGTCCTCCTTTGAAATCCTGGTGGCCTCCTTTGCAATCCTGGGAGCCTCTTTTGCAATCCTGGGGCCTCCTTTTCAATCCTGGGGGCCTCCTTTTCAATCCTGGGGTCCTCCTTTGCAATCCTGGAGGCCTCCTTTGCAATCCTGGGGGCCTCCTTTGCAATCCTGGGGGCCTCCTTTGTAATCCTGGAGGCCTCCTTTGCAATCCTGGGGGCCTCCTTTGCAATCCTGGTGGCATCCTTTGCATTCCTGGGGGCCTCCGTGCCAATTGTTGGCACTCTCGTGATTTCTGGGGCCTCCTATCCTCTCCTAGGTGACTCCTTCTTCAAATTAGGGGCCTCCTCTCACGTCTTGGAGGCCTCCTCTCGTGTCTCGTCGGCCTCATTGCTCACTTTTTTCCTGTGCATTTCCGGATAGGGGCCTCCTCAAATTTCAGGGGGGCGGCGTCCCCCCTGTTTGACGGCAGGGGGGGGGGCGACTGCCCCCTGCCCCCCCCGGTGGCGACGCCCTTGCCTGGAAGCGTCCTCCCAATCTCTGTCCTACGTCTATTATAGGAATCCGATTAGATTTCCCGGGGGCCTCGTTGCCGGTCTTTGGGCCTCCTTGACAGCATGATCTTCTGTCCCGTCGGCCTCCTTGCTCATCTTTTTCCTGTGCACTTATGGATAGGGTCCTCCTCATTTTTTTTTTTGGTGGTGGTGGTGGTGGTGGGGGCAGTCTAACGGCAGGGGGGCGACTGCCCACGCTGCACCCCCCCCCCCTGTTTTTTTTATAAACGTAGCCATTGGACCGCGAAGGCCACATTCGTAGATTTTCAAAAAGACTCCGTGTTGTCATGTTGTGTCAAAGGCATAGAGGGCCTATGTAGAGAAAACACTGCTTCGAGGTGACGTTTCTTTGCAAAAGCAGAACGAATGTCGGTGTCAATGGTTACAAGAAGGTCTACCGTGCAACCATTCTTCCTAAACCGCACTGAGAGTTTGTTAAAATGTTTTTTTTCTTCCAGATACTATCCCAAACGGGCGCTCACCATTTTCTCCATTAGCTTGCACAGAGAGGCCAAAGAAATGGGCCGGTAGTGCAATGGATCCTGACAACTATTGCCAGGTTTTATGAGTGGTACCATCGTAGCCTCTCGGCAGGCTTCAGGAAAGTGACCTGCTCACATCGAGTTAAAAACGGTCAATAAAACATCCTGGACACATGGTGGCAGATGCCGCAATATTTCGTTGTGGACCCTGCCAGGACGTTCGGATACGTCGGGCAAGCCACGGAGAGCGGAAAAAAGCTCGGACTGAGAGAATGGCTCGGTATAAGCCAATCATTCCGATGTCGAGAAGTCTCTTCTTATTTTTTTTTCACTGCGAGAACGATACCACTGGAACTCCGGATCGACGTTGTCAGCGACCTCATATGGCTGAAGTACAAGGGTGTTTCTAAAAATTTGATGCCATTTCAGATGTAAATATTCCAGAAACTACATAGCCTAGGCAAATGAAACTGAACAGGCTTAATATTGAGCAATATAAGATTTATTCCTCAAGATTTGAATGAGAAATTCAAAAGTATGTGTATTCCATGAACGATTTCACAAATTTTCAATATGCGCGCCGCCTGAGACATGGCACACATCAAGTCGGTGTCCAGCCCCTGCCAAACACGCTGCAGCATGTCGTTAGTAACAGTCTCCAGTGCAACAGTGATTCTCTGCATGAGTTCCTCTAGGTTTGAAGGAAGAAGGGGGACATAGACCAGTCCCTTCACACACCCCAGACAAAAAAATCGCAAGGTGTCATGTCAGGTGAACGCGGCGGCCATTTCAACAGCACATTGTTTTCATCACCAGCACGCCCGATCCATCTCCCTGGCAGATTCTCATTGGGATAAGCCCACACAGTGAGCTTCCGGTGAGGTGGAGTCCCATCCTGCTGCAAAATGTCGAAAGTCGTCATG
Source organism: Ashinkailepas kermadecensis (assembly GCA_034440615.1). Taxonomy (NCBI): domain Eukaryota; kingdom Metazoa; phylum Arthropoda; class Thecostraca; family Neolepadidae; genus Ashinkailepas; species Ashinkailepas kermadecensis. The sequence continues at coordinate 54,211 of JAOTOM010001905.1, read as the reverse complement.
TTCATTTGCAATGAGCTCATCCATTAGCCAGTTCTGAAGCATTTGCAGATAAACATCGGCAGTCACATTTTCCTCAAAGAAAAACGGGCCATGCAGACGATTCTTGGAGATGGCGCAAAACGCATTCACTATTCGTGAGTCCCTTTCGTGCTCAACTGTGGCAAGGAGATTTTCCTCGCCACAAATCCTAACATTATGCTTGTTGACTTTGCCGCTCGTATGACATGTGACCTCATCACTAAAAAAAGACGTTCATCGAACTCAGCTTCTTCAAGTTTATGTTGCATATCAACACAGAATTGGTAGCGCTTTCGCTTGTCATCTGCCCTTAAGGCCGGAACGAGCTGCTGCCTTAAGGGTTTCATTCACAAGCGTTTCCTCAAGACACGCCAAACTGTCGTTGGAGGAATCTGGGTTTCCAGGCTTGTTTTTCTTAGGGCTTTCCAATAATTTTTCGCGAACTCGCTCGACCGTCTCTTCCGATGCTGGTGGTCGTCCAGATCCTTTTGCCCTGCACAGACAGCCTTCCTCTTTGAGCTTTTTGTGCCATGTCTGCATTGAAGTTGGTGCATTTTTCGTGAAATATTTCACAAATGCACGCTGCACAGTCTTGTTCGACTGTATTCGAGCATACTCTAACACGCAATACGCTTTTTCTTTTCCAGTGAACGGCATTTCAATACCTGAAAACATAAATACAAAACATTAGATATAAAATTTTGACGTGTTTCCATACATGCTGTTAAAATTTGAGGTCAATTTAACGGGAATTGGCAAAGCTATTAGATTGCGAAATGATATCAAATTTTTAGAAACACCCTGCATAAATTCGCATCGGGGGCTCTAAATAAATGCAACGGGGAAAAAACTCGGCTAGGGTCCGAAAATTTGCGTCGGGGCCCGAGAAAATCGCGCTGGGGCCCAGCAAAGTGAAACGCGCCCAGCGGACTCGCGCCGAGCACCCAAAATATCGCGCTTCGGACCCAAATTCCCGTTGGCAGTCCAAAAAATTCCGGTCGGGTATCCATAATTCCTCTCGGGGCTCCCAAAAATTGGCGTCGATGGCCGCAAATAAGCACAGCTTGGCCCCAAAAATCGCATCGGGATCCGACAAAATCAAGGAGCCCTAAAACAAGGAAGGTTTCCGAAAAACAAATGTCTGAGCCAGGAAAATCGCTCCGGAGCCTGAAAAACATACCACCAGATGCCTTGAAAAATCGCGCACGGCCCGGAATAAACGTATCGGATGTCGAAAAATCGGGGCGAGACGCAAAAATATGGCGCCGAGGATCCGAAAATCAGGCCGGGAATCTGACTTTAACAAATTCAGAAGTACCCAAAAAAATGCGTCGAGCACCAAAAAATGGCGTCGGGTCCCCCGGAATTACGCACCTGAGCCCGAAAGGTCGCGCCGGAACCCCGAGAAATTATACCGGAGCCTCCAAATTCGTGCTGGGGTCTCACAAATGAGCGTCAGGATCCCCAAATAAACACAGGAGGATCCTAAGAGCACAGCGAGAGACCGAAAATGCACCGGGCCCTCCAAAGCGTACCCAGTCTCACAAAAGGCCTTAAAACATGCGTTGCAGCTCTAAATAAACACACCGGGAGCTCTAAGAAAGCACAACGGTGGCCCTCCAAGCACACCGGGGCCATGAGGCCGCATGGGGGCCTCAAAAACAGGTTGGGTTCCTCATTTACACCGGAATAGCTCAGTAGCTTAGTTGGTTAGAGCGCTGGCCTGCACTTGTCTCCCCTGTCCTGGCAACACAGGGTTCAAGTCGCTTCACGCGCTCGCATTTGGCCCCCGGCTGGGAGTGTCAGTTGGCAGCTGGTCCGATAAAGCCGGGTACGAGCTACCGGGTGGCCGTGTCGGTGCATTGACGCACGTTAGACTTTCGGTCAACTATAAAGTAATAAATGCAATATAAAACTCAGCCAACATATTCAAATTGCGGCACTGTTTCAAAAAAACACAACGACAGATCTCTCGCGCCACCCCACCCCACCCCATCCCACCCCGGAAAGGTCACCACCTTTCCTCGTCGGAGGAGAGGCAGACAGGCAGAGAGACTGGTGTGTGTGTGTGTGTGTGTGTGTGTGTGTGTGCGTGCGTGCGTGCGTACGTGCGTGCGTGCGTGCGTGCGTGCGTGCGTGCATGCGTACGTATGTGCGTGCGTGCGTGCGTGCGTGTGTGTGTGTGTGTGTGTGTGTGTGTGTGTGTGTGTGTGTGTGTGTGTGTGTGTGTGTGTGTGGACGTCATTATGTGCTGTATGTGTTATCGTCTTAGGCAGCGTATGGGACACGTTTCATAGGATCCAAGGTACTGTTATTGTGCTTAATGATGGTTTGTCGTTCCTGTCTATTGATTCGGTGATTTTGGGATATGTAGCATTCTTGCAGACTCGCAGAGTGGATATGCTGAGTGTGCAAGAGTCGAAAGTGCTGCTTTCTTGATCTTCTTGATCTTGATTTTCTGTGTTCTTGAAGTATTCGTTTGTGATTTTGTTTTTGGCGTTTCGTATGTGCTGATTAAATTTCTATCTAACGAAACGCTTCGTTTCTCCTATGTAAGTAACGTTCATGGGACGGCATAGCTGGCAGGTGAGAAGGTAACCAGTGTTTCGCGTGTGGCATCTGCCATTAAGTCCCGCCAGACAGCAGTTGCATCTCCGTATCCGTCTGTCTGTGTCCCTATCTCTCATACTCAGACATGTACGCACGCACGCACGCACGCACGCACGCACGCACACACGCACACACACACACACACACACACACACACACACACACTCAAACACACACATACGCACGTGCATGCGCACGCACTCGCATGCGCACACGCACGCACGTGCGCACGCGTACACACGACGAGTAGTCTAGGGTAAATTACCCGTCTTACAATCGAAAGATTGTGGGTTCGAGCCTCACCTGCCGCTATTCTTCGCCCGCAACCAATCCGCGTGAGAGATTGGCGACGCTTCATGATTCAACGGTCGACGTGTCGTAAAACCAATAACCACCCACCATGCGCACGCCATACCACGATTAGAGCTGTTGATGCGCACATCCCGTTTCAACGTCAACTGTTGAAAACTCGCACGTCTACCGCCAACTCCCTACTCAACGTCATCTATTGGATCCTTCGTTCAAGTGCCCTCGCTTCGTCGACAGTCGACCGCAAGAGACCGACCGACTTGCCGCCGCCAGCCAGCCTGCCACCAACACACCATACACATACACACACATAGCTACACACCACAACACCTCCAGACTCCAGCTCTCCATCCTTTCACTGAACCTCGCACCTTCCGTTACTCCTTGTCTTTTGCCTCTTCTATCCTACGACTTCATCTACCCTCCAAGACCTCCCAAGGCTTCTACTTCATCTATACCTTCATCTTCAGCTACGTGCTACCTTCTTCTACGCTTCTGTTACGTCCTCTTCTACAACTTACGGTCAGTCCGGCGGTGCTGCCATCCTTCCCACCCCGGGATTCCCCCAACCTACCCCCGGTTTTCCCTATAGTGCCTTCTGCACGATCTTTTCTTCTCTTTCTAATCGTGCTCCCTTCAAGCACAGTTTCCGATTTCTTTGTGTTTTCTTCTACTTTATCTGCCCTACTTTCACAACCTGTCGGGCTTTCTTCACGCCCTTCCGGACCCTCCGTCTGTAATCTGTACCGTACTGTTCACCTTGTAGCACACACCTGACACCTGTTCACTCTCTTCTCAACACCACACGCAATATTAACACGTACAACACATATACAAGCAACGCCCACCATGAACACCACTGCAACACCCACCGGTGAGTGCTTTCTCTGCCGCCGGGGCGACGGGAAGCCTATGGGCTCCCTGGACCCCTGGCTGGTGGAGGATGAACTGACCAAGCACACGGGAGCGCCCCTACACGCCAAACAAATCAGATCGGGGGCGCTCTTTATTCAGGCCAATGACAACATTGATGGCCGGATTCTTCCGACCATCCACTACATACAAAACACACCAGTCTGCATTACGCCTGCAATCCACCTAAACACATCCCAGGGCTAGCACCGGAGCTGGCCTGCGGTTGTGTTTGTTCCGTTTGTGTGCCGGCGTTCTTGGTGTGTTTTTGCTTGGTGGGAGTGGGTGTTGGCAGAGCCGGGTATTCTGCGTGTGTTGGTGACGGTGGTGTAATTATGCGTAACTATGCGTCCCCATACTAGCACCGGAGCTGGCCTGTATGTCGGCGGTGGACCTGGCCCTCAAGCTGGAGGACCAGGGCGTCTCCGCGGCTTACAGGCCACCCTCAAGACCAGGACACACAACATCTCACGTCATCATCCTCACCTTGAACACCCGTACACCTCCAACACACTTCCACGCCGGGTACATCCGCTACTCCGTTAAGCCACGCGCACCCCTCCCTCGGCACTGTCAAAAGTGCCAGCACTATTTTCATTCCAACGGGGGGGGGGGGTGCCACCTCCGACACTTGTGCTAGGTGCTCACAACAACACAGCACAGACTCATGCACTAGCGCCGAGCTGTGCTGCGCCGCCTGCGGGGGGAGCCACGTGGCTTGGGACAGGACCTGCCCCACGTGGGCGATGGAGCTCGACATCCTGCGCATCGTCTACCTAGAGGGCTGGTCCTTGCCCCGGGCCAGGGCGTGGTTGCCCGACCCGCAGTCGGCGTGGCCGGCTCGCCGCACAGAGCCGGGCACACACCGACAAACACCACCGTCACCAACACACGCAGAATACCCGGCTCTGCCAACACCCACTCCCACCAAGCAAAAACGCACCAAGAACGCCGGCACACAAACGGAACAAACACAACCGAAGCACACATCAACCCCCACCAACACCACCGCTCGCAAGACACGACCCCCAACACCAACTACCACCACAGCCTACCGCCCAGCAGAACAACCACCGCCACCACTGCCAGCACGCCAACCGGCACCCACCCCACCCTCACAACCTCCACCACCACTGACCTACTCATCCTCACCATCACCACAAACATCACCCGCATCCGACGTATCGGCACCGCAACCACCTCACACAGATCAGGGCACGACAGGAACCGAAGACCACTCAGACACAGAACAATACTCCACCGACTCAGAAATCACAACCCCCTACGCTCAACAGCACCTTCCTACAGACTGCCAAAGAGACCAGCCAAAAGTAGTACCAAACACTCCAAGACACCACTCACTTAAGAAACCACTCACACGAGCCAACACCCACCAACAATGAACACCATACTTCAATGGAACACACACGGACTAATTAGACACTGGCATGAATTCAAACATTACGCACTACAAACAAACCACACAGCACTATGCATTCAAGAAACACACTTCCAACCCAAAGACCACTACCAATTTAACATTTCTCACTACACACTACATAGACAAGATACACACAACACACACGGATCAGGCGGTGTTTGCACATACATTAGGAACACCACACGGGGGGGAGGCTGGCCAAATTCACACACATCACATCATCATCATGCGCACGCATTCACAATCAACGCAAGCACAACACCAACAAAGAAACCAAGAAACCATCCACCCCGAAAGAAAAGCAAAACGCAGAACGAAACTGTAAACTGGACGTCTGGCAGAACCGACGCCAAATCGGAAACCTCCGACTACACCTGGAGGAAGCAACACAGGCTGCTCAACGACAAGCCAGCCAGCCAGCCGCTGCACTGCAGTACGGCCATACATGCGGCTGCAGCCTTGACGTCGCCCGAGAAGACGCGCCGACGCTATTTTGGCCGCCCAACCGAACTCGACCGCAAATCGCACGACCAGCCTGCCACTAACTCGCCTACCTCTTCACTACCGACTTCTAGCTCTGCTCTTCATTGCCGACTTCTAGCTCTGCTCCACATCTTCAACTCGACTCCAGGTTGGTCCGGCGGTGCCGCCTCCCCCCCCAATCCGCCGATATTTGTAATACGTGAGCACCTATCTCTCCTAACCTCAACGCCAAACCCACGACCCACTACAATCACCAAACATGAACACTGACACCACGCCAGACGCACCGACGGGTGACTTCTTCCTCTGCCGCCGAGATGATGGGGAGCCCATGGGCTCCCTTGACCCCTGGACGGTGGAGGAGGAGATCACCCGTCGGACACGACAGCCAAATTCGATCAGGGGCACTTCTCATTCAATTAGATAACTCCTACGACGCAGACATACTGACACGCATCACAGACATCACTGACATACCAATCACCACAACACCAGCCGCATACCTCAGCACATCACAAGGCACGATATACGTTCAGGAGGTGGCCTGGATGACGGAGGAGGAACTGGCTCTCGAGTTTAAGAGCCAGGGGATCTCCTACGTCTACAGGCCACCCACCCCAGCACACAAACAAGACCCACACACTCTCATAATGACTTTCAACACAAGACAACCAACCACACACGTTAAAGCCGGCTATATTAGATACAAGGTCACGCCACGAGCACCCCTTCCTCGACGCTGTCTGTTCTGTCAACGCTACGGATACTCGAAGGGGGGGGGGACGACACAACACCCACATGCGCAAACTGTGCCGCACCACACGACACAAACACATGCACCAGCAGCACACTACGCTGCGTTGGTTGCGGCGGAGACCACACCTCCCGGGACAGGGCCTGCCCTCGGTGCACAAGGGAGAAAGAGATTCTCCGTCTTGTCCACCTAGAGGGCTGGGCCCTTCCGCGGGCAAGGTCGTGGGTAAACGACCAGCAGCCGACGCAGCCCACACAACACCACAAGGCGTCCACACAATCTACACAAACACAAACATCTCATACGACGACACCACCTACCAAAGCAACACAGTAATCATAATCAAGCCGCAACCCAAAGCACAAAACACCACACAAGCACCAAAACAAAACAAACCTCGACACTACTCACCCACCCACTCAACACAGGCACCACACCCAGTACCACATCGCGGAACACGCAAACCATCACCAGTACCAGGCCCATCACAATCATCCCTAACACCCACGTAGTACGCAAAAACCTACGCTTCCAATTCGAGACTCTCACAGACTCAGACGACGACAGCAGTTTAGACAACACCACTTCCACTACCCACGCACCTACAACACGAGCAAGCAACAAACCAAACACCACCTCTACCAACAACAAGCCACACACCCGCGCCAAAACCTCCCGTCACTGAACAACATCCTAACAACTCCCTTCACTTAGTCTCTCCCTACTTTACCCATGATGTGTAAAAGATATTAAAAATAAAAATAACCAAAAACAAAAACAAAACAAAACAATAGAGGAAAACAAGACAAATAAAAATAAAATGCCAAAACCAGAGGATTTATATTTTTTTAAAATAAAAAAGAATGTCCAAAGCAGTGTATATGTCATGTGTGTTCTTGCAATGTGCCCCCTCCCGCTCTACACTCCCTACGGCACCGTCCGGACCACTTCTAACAACTCATCTCTAACCACCTAAACAGTCGATATCACATAACGGTGGCAGGCTGGTCAAATTCAGCACGCACACACACACACGCACATGCACACGCCCGAGTCTTATCTACGCCTTCTACGTCTTCGTCTACACACGGTCAGTCCGGCGGTGTTGCCACCCCCTCCCACCCCGGGTTCCCTCCAACCCACCCCTGGTTTTACTCTGGTGCCTTCTGCACGATCTTTTTCTGCTCTTTCTAATCGTGCTCTCTTCAAGCACAGTTTCTGATTTCTGTGTGTTCTCTTCATCTTTACCTGCCCCGCTTTCCAATCTGTCTGGGCTCTCTTCATGCCTTTCTGAACCTCCGCCTCAGACACTGTACTGTTTACTGTTACTGTTTATTGTATTACACGCACTCGCCACCTAATCACCCTTTGCCCAACACCACCTACAACATAAACACATATGCCACCACACGTCACAGCACCACAAACATGAATACCACCACATCCACCCACACCGGCGAATTCTTCCTCTGCCGCCGGGGCGACGGGGAGCCCATGGGCCCCTTGACTCCTGGCTGGTGGAGGGAGAAATCGCTAAACGCACAGGAGCGGCCCTACACGCCAAACGAATAAGATCAGGGGCGCTCCTGATACAAGCTAATAATCACATAGACGAACACATCCTCCCCACAATGCACCTCATACACAAAACCCCCATATGCATAACACCAGCCACCAAACTCAACACATCACAAGGCACCATCATAGCAAAGGAACTGGCCTGCATGTCGGCGGAGACACTGGCCCTCAAACGTGGGGATCAGGGCGTCTTCGCCGCATACAGTCCACCCCCAGGACAGGGGAACACGATATCACACCTCATCATTCTATCTAAGCTTCACCACACGAACACATCCAACACACGTCAAAGCTGGATATCTACGCTACACTGTCACGCCACGTGCACCCCTCCCGTGGCGCTGTAAAAAAGTGTCAACGTTACGGCCACTCAGCGGGGGGGGGGGGAGGAGGAGGAGGTGCCGTGCCACCACCTACATTTGCGAGCTAAGCGCTCAACACCACAACACAGAGGAATGTGACAGCGGCGAGCTCAGCTGCGCCGCCTGCGGGGGGGAGGAGGGATCACGCGGCCTCGGACAGGGCCTGCCCTCGGTGGATGGCGGAACGCGACATACTCCGTCTCGTCTACCTGGAGGGCTGGGCCCTGTCCCAGGCCAGGGCGTAGGTCTCCGACCCGCAGTCGGCGTGGCCGGCTCGCCGCACAGAGTCGGGTACATACCAACAACTACCACCGCCACTCTCACACACAGAGTACCCGGCTCTGCCAACACCCATGCCCACACAGCACAAACACACCACAAACGCCTGCACACAAACAGAACAAACAAAACAAACAGAACAACCAGATCAAGCACAACTGCGGCACACAACAACGTCGACCAACACTAATACACGCAAAACACGACCCCCAACACCAGGGTATACCGCAGCCCACCGGCAAGCACAACAACCACCACCACCACTTCCAGCCCGCCAACCGGTACCCACCCCACCCTGCCACCCTCCAACTCCACCACCCTACCAGACAGCATCTTCACCATCACCACAAACTTCACCCACATCAAACGCATCACCATCGCCCGCACCACACCCACACACAGACGAGGGCTCAGAAACAGAAGAACACACGAACACAGAACACTCCTTAACCGACTCAGAACTGACAACCCCCACATCCGACACCACCCTCTTCCCACCCACCACAAAGACCAGCCAAAAGTGCCACCAAAAACAACACTCACCTAAGAGACCACACACGCGCGCCAACACACACAAACAATAAGCACAATACTTCAATGGAACACACACGGACTAACAGGACACTGGTCCGAATTTCAACAATACGCCTTACAAACAAACCACACAGCATTCAAGAAACACACCGCAAACTCAACCACCACCACCACTTCCAGCCCGCCAACCGGCACCATTCAGTATTATACCGGCTATTCTAACATCGATTTGAATATCATCAACTGTAATTTCATCTGCGTTGCCATTGCCTCATTCTGTTTATCAATATTTTCCCTCATCGCTTGGTTTTGTTTCTCTACGCATTCTTTCATCACTAGGTTTTGTTTCTCTACGCTTTCTCTCATCAGTAGGTTTTGTTTTTCCACGAAAGTTGCGAATGCACTAGTTTTGTCTGGTTTGATTTCTATACGTTCGACATCAGAATCGTATTCAGAGGATGACGTATCGTCATGAATTTGCAATTTTTCTGGAGGACAAACATCGTCACATGTTTCTTCTAAAGGTCGTTTTTTTTAGGGAACACTCGGTGGACTTTCAGCTGAATTTGTCATGCGTTCGGCTAATTGTGACAGAGTTACGTTGTCGTCATCAGAATCACTGTTCTGTGCTTTTGTACGTTTCGCTAATGGTGAATGCAGATTTTCACTGTCGGAATCACTAGACGTAGGCAGAGGTCGTTTAATACGTTCGGCTAATTCAGCCAAAGGTGAGTCGTCCTCGTAATCAGTGGTAGCGGCTGGGAGCTGATCTGGCTTTTTTAACTGGGTGAGTGGTGATTCAGTTTCCGTTCGGCCCGACTCGGCCGGCGGCGCTGGCACTGAGCCAGGTATGACCTCTCCTGTCTCCGGCGCAGCTATGTTATCACCCATTGTTCTAGACGGTGTGTCTACATCCATGTAGCTATCGTTGTAATCTAGTCTACTGCTCGGGCCGGCTTCGGCCCGTTTAGCTAGCCTTGGAGGCTGAATGCGTTCAGGGGTGATGCGATCAGGTTTGGACTTCTTCTCTATGTATCTCTTATTAACGGGCTCGTCGATGTCTCTTGTGGGTTCCCATGCGGTGTTGGGATCAGCTAACCGTAATTTCTGCACATGTACTAGTCGGGTTGATCTGGTTGCTAATCACGTAATTTACGGGACTGGTTTGTTTTATTATTCGAAAGTATTGTTTCCAGGGCAGCGAGAATTTCGGTGCCGTGCCAGGTTGTACAGTGGTATCGTAATAATATACCGGGTCTCCTATTTTAAAAGTTCGTGATTTGGCTTTACGTTCTGCGTATTCCCGGTTCCTCTCGTGGCTTTCCACGATATGCGTTTTCACATGACTGTAGGCTTCATGTAAGTTGGCCAGCATTTTTGTAATGTAATCTTCTCCGTAGTATTTAACTTTCGGTTATAGTAAATTGTCTAGGGGGAGAACAGGATCTCGACCATATAACGTGAAGAAGGGTGATATTGTGCCTGAACTTCCAATATTTGCTGATCGGTAGGCAGCCAAGGTAGCGGGTATTTTTGTGTCCCAATCATCTTGATTCTGGTTAATTGTTTTTGCAAGCATACCGTTTTGGATTCTATGGTACCTTTCGACACGCCCATTTGTAGATGGACGATAAGGGCTGGTAGTGATGTGTCGTAGGCATGTTTCTAGTTCATCAATAACCGTATTTATGAATTCTGTGCCCAGGTGCGAAAGAATTATGCGTGGGCAAGAGTGTCGTGGAATAATTTCTTCCATAAAAATTTTAGCAACCGTGTGTGCGTCCTTCCTTTCTGTACAAAAACTTTCTGGCAAAGAAGAGAAAGGATCAACGATTGTAATGACATATCGGTTACCGTTTTGTGTTTCTGGAAACGGATCGCAAGTATCTAAATTTAAGTTTCTCATATGTTTTTGTCAATCCCATATGCCCGGCAAAAAAGGCTTTATGTAATTCTTTTAGCACTTCATCTCTCAAACATGTTGGTACACATAGTTATAGTCCTGTCACGGTCACCATGTAAAAAATGTAGGGATGTAAAACGGTAACCAAAGCGGTTACCGTTTTGTGTTTCTGGAAACGGTCCGCAATTATCTAAATTTAAGTTTCTCATATGTTTTTGTCAATCCCATATGCCCGGCAAAAAAGCCTTCATGTAATTCTTTTAGCACTTCATCTCTCAAACATGTTGGTACACATATTTGTAGTCCTGTCACGGTCACCATGGAAAAAATGTAAGGAATTTCCCCTAGGCCAGTGAAAAGTCCGTGGAACCAACGCGTCGCGGAAACCTTAGTCTCAAAGTTCAGCACCAAATTTGCTCTTTATTTGAGCAAGGCGAAACGGGTGTGATTACTCGAACAGCTCGTGCATACGTACGGATACAAGGCAACAGTATAGCCGAAAGTTTATAAGTACTGGCAGTTAATTTAGACGCAACTGCCAGCACCACAGACAACAGTCTAGCGTGCGTGAGAGCTCAATCTCTTCTGACTTCTTTAGTCGAGGTCCCCTCGACTATATATAATGGTCGTCCAGACGGGGGGCGTAAACTGGAATGTCGGCCTTATCTACTCCGGATACAGGGGCGCCGTTTGGTCAGCGGCCGTCGGCTCGGGTACCAGCATAACCCATAACATTTGATAAGTATTTCCTGCCTGCAGTTGACAGTGGCATTCCTAACCTGTCAGGATGCAGAGTCGTCGCTGTACGGCTCCGATCGCCAACATAACACATAACGTTCATATCAGCATTCGTTGCGTTCGTCATTGGTGGTTCAGGTATCGGTCGTAAATCATAAAATGCATTAAGACGCGTCCAGCCGGTCGTCAACAGAGGTGGCATGATTCACGCGACACGCGACGTAATATAACTGCGTATTCTCGAACGATGAGGGCCGAACGGTATAATTATATCTAACATTGTTACAAGTAGTTTGTGATATGTTGTCTTTGGTTGGTGTATTTGGTACAGTAGATGAGTATGTGTTTGATTGTAGGTATTCGGTAACATGTTGTGCATTGTGGTCGTGGGCGCTGTAGGGGGAGGTGCGATTGTGTTAGTGTTGTGTGTTCGATGCGTAGTTGTGTTAGTATGCGTTCTTTGAATCTGGTGTTTTGATTAATGGTGTGCCAGTGTTCGTTTTGGGGTGCATTTCATGAAGTTGTGTTATTGCTGTGTCCCATGTTTGTTGTATGTGTTTGTTGATTGCCTGGCGTATGGTGGGGTAAAAGTCTGATTGTGAGTAGGGGCAGTGTGTGGTTTGTTGCAGTGTTGTGGCTATGTTTGCTTCTGTGTCTGCGTATTCGTTGCCTTGTATGTTTGTGTGGCTTGGTATCCAAAGGAGAAGTGGTAGTTGTCGATTGTTTAGCTTTATGTATGTGCAGTATTTTGGGGATGACGGGGTGTTTGAATGCGGTGTAGGGTGTTATGCATTGTATTGCTGATTTGGCGTCTGTGGCTATGATGTTGTGTTCAATTTTTGTGTTGTAGATAGTGGAGTAGGTCGAAAAGATCGCGTATAATTCTGCTGTGTATGTGGATGCTGTGTCGGGCAGACAGGCACACAAAATGACACGGGGCGGTGCTGCACTAGGGTACAGCACCGCCGCTGTGCCCGTCTGCTGTGGTGAGTGTGATTTTGAGCCGTTGGTGTAGATGATATTGTAGTTTGGGTATTGTGATATGAATTGTAGGAAAAGTTGTTGAATTTCTGTGTCTGTGTATGTATGTTTCGGTTTGTCTATGGGGAAGTGTGTTGTGGGTGTTTGGTGTTTCCATCATGCTGTGGGTGTTGGGAGTGGTCTTGAGGTAGTACGTGTGATGTTTGGCCTATTTGTGTGTTGGTGAATGCGGCATCGTATTGTTGTTTTTAGTGGTGGTGTATTCATGAGTTGGTGTTTGCGTGTGGTGAGCATTTTTAGTGCTTGGGTGCATGAGTGTTGTCTAGTGAGTTGTGTTTTGTAGTGGTATCTGAGTAGTGCTTCTGTACGTCTGTGTTGTAGTTCTGGTATGTGGTTGTATATGTGTAGTGCGAGTGAAGGTGAGGTGGTGTATGCTCCGGTGGTGATTTTGAGGCATTGGTTTTGTAGTGTGTCAAAAATTTTGAGGTTTGATTTTGCGGCGTTTTCGAATAGTGGGGATCCATATTCCATGATTGGCCTAATGATTGATTTGTATAATGTCAGTAATGAATTTCGATCGGATCCCCAATTTGTGCCGGGTAATGCTCGTAGTATGTTAATTCTTTCGGATGCGCGTTTTTGAATGTTTAAGATGTGTGGCCGAAAAGTGAGTCGTGGGTCTTATGTGATGCCTAATAATTTCGCTGTGGTAACAAATGGTATGGGTGTGTGGTCTAATTTCAGTGGTTGTAAATCTGTGCGTCGTCTATAGCCAAAAAGCATGCATTTGTATTTGTGTGGTGCGATGTGTAGATTTAGTAAGGCGAGTCTGTTGTGTAGATTTGTTGGTGCGTTTTGTAGAGTTGCTAATGCGTGGGTTGGTGTTTCGTGTGATGTCCATAATACAATGTAGTCGGCATAGAGTGCAATTTTGGCCGACAAGTTGTCGATGACTGAATTTAGACCTTGGACAAAGGATGTGAAGTTAAAAGATATATGACACGCGCTACATTCCTCACTGGCTGTATGACTCCGCTCCACACCTCTTCCTCTCCGACGTCGCAAAACACATACATATATATATATATATATATATATGTTATCTCACACTAGGTAGACAGGAACCGATCCAATTTGGCCAAAACGGACGGATTTCCTTTTAAAATGCGCTTGGTTTTTTACCTACGGGTTTTCCAAGTAGCTTGGTTTTCCCATTTTTAGGGGTTTCCAAGCTTTAACTCCACATACACCGACACATACAAGGTCGGGCCTGAATCCCACGACTCGCTCTGGGTGCCAGGCCTCCGCTTCGCTTCGCTTCAGGCCTCAGGTGGGCAGTGGAGCCTCTCCGTAGGTTGTGAAGCTGCCCACCCTCCAAATGTCCTTCCATTGTTATGATTGGAACATTCCATCCCTCTATTGTTATAACATACATACTTTCATTGTATGTATGTATGTCTGAACATGTACCTGTTGCCATGTATGTATCGTCCTTCTACGCCATGTTTCTTGTTTGACGTCGTCTCTCCTTTCTTGCTTAATTGATATAACCGGATGTCACATGAGCCGGATTAACGTAATTCCTTCTTTAACGTAACAATCTCTAGCAGATGGCACTTTGCCTCAGCTAAAGATTTATGGAAGAAAAAAAACAAGAAGAAAAAAGAAGATGACTTAGAACTGAGCCGCCGGTTGTGGGGAATTTAGTGTCTGAAATGTGGGTCCCAATTTTGACTTGAAATGATTGTTTGAATAGTGGAGGCTATGTAGTAGTCCGCCCTGCATGTTGTATAAGTGTTGTAGTAGTGCTGTTATGTTGATGGTGTCGTATGCTTGTTTTAAGTCCAGGAAGACGGCGACAGTGGAGCGTTTCTTTGCCGCCGCTTCCTGGATGTGTGTGATGAGGTAGGTGAGATTGTCTAGACATGATCTGTTAGGAAGAAAGCCTGACTGTATAGGAGAGATTGGTTTTTGTGTTTGAGAATGATGTAGAGAAGGCGTTTTTTTGACAAGACGTTCGAAGAATTTATGGAAACAGCTAGTTAGCGCGATAGGACGGTAGGAGTCGCATAGAGTTGAGCCAGTGCTTGGTTTAGGGATAGGTATAAGAAGAGCGTGTAGCCATGATGGTGAATATGTATGTGTTGTCCAGGCGGTGTTGTAGGTGTCGAGTAGTTACGCGGTGTCGAGTAGTAGTAGGTTACGCGGAAGTGTGGATGACCTAAGGTGGTAGTTGGGTGCGAAAATGTTTGCTATTGTTTGTGGGCCTGTGATGGTGTTATTGTTGTGTCTGAGTATCATGGCGTTGATTGGGGGTCTTTGTCGGTGCTGAAATGTTTTCAGGAGTGTCCAAATTTCGCCGAGAGGGGTGAATCTATTAAATTGATTGCACAATTTATTCCAGGAATTCGTTTTGGCGTCTTTGATGGTTCGTTTGCAGAGTGCTCTGTGTTGTTTGTATGCTGTGAGTGTTTCCGGTGTGCGGTGTCTTTCATATCTTTGTCGTGCGTGGTTCCTCGCGCGGATCGCCCGGTGGCACTCGTCGTTCCACCAGAGACCCACGCGAGGTTCGTGTTCGTGACGTGATTTTGTTTGTGGTATGTGTTGATATGCTGTAGTGAGAAGAATGTCTGCGAATTGTTCTGGTGAGAGGTGTTGGCTGTTGGCTGTTTGTGCGGCTAGGGATTCTGAGAAGGGGTCCAGTATGCTTTTTTGAAATTCCACCGGCCCGACAGGGGATTGGGGGGGGGGGGCAATGGTCGGAATTTGGTTGAAGGCTATGGTTATGGGTGCGTGGTCGCTGAAGTGAGGGTCGGAATCAGATGTCCAGGATAGAGTGAGAGCTATGCGCGAGGATGCAATGGTTATGTCTGGGGTCGTAGGGAGGTGGGAGCTAATTGGGACGAGGTAGGTTGGTGACCCGGTGTTGAGTATTGTGAGGTTGCGTTGGGTGGCTAGTGTGATGAGTGTGAGTGCTCTGTGGTCAGGTTGTGTTGTGCGAGTATCCCATAGTGGGTGGTGTGAATTGAAGTCTCCGGTTATTATGACTGGGGTGTTAATTTGGTCACGTGCTTTATTTAATTCCCATTGTTTGTGTGTGTTGGCGCGCGTGTGTGGTCTCTTAGGTGAGTGTTGTTTTTGGTGGCATTTTTGGCTGGTCTTTGTGGTGGGTGGGAAGAGGGTGGTGTCGGGTGTGCGGGTTGTCAGTTCTGAGTCGGTTAAGGAGTGTTCTGTGTTCGTGTGTTCCTCTGTTTCTGAGCCCTCGTCTGTGTGTGAGTGTGGTGCTGCGTCTGATGTGGGTGAGGTTTGTGGGGATGGTGAGGATGCTGTCTGGTAGGGTGGTGGAGTTGGAGGGTGGCAGGGTGGGGTGGGTACCGGTTGGCGGGCTGGAAGTGGTGGTGGTGGTTGTTGTGCTTGCCAGTGGGCTGCGGTGTACCCTGGTGATAGGGGTCGTGTTTTGCGTGTATTAGTGTTGGTCGATGTTGTTGTGTGCCGCAGTTGTGTTTGGTCTGGTTGTTCTGTTTGTTTTGTTTGTTCTGTTTGTGTGCAGGCGTTTGTGGTGTGTTTGTGCTGTATGGGCATGGGTGTTGGCAGAGCCGGGTACTCTGTGTGTGAGAGTGGCGGTGGTGGTTGTTGGTATGTACCCGACTCTGTGCGGCGAGCCGGCCACGCCGACTGCGGGTCGGAGACCCACGCCCTGGCCTGGGACAGGGCCCAGCCCTCCAGGTAGACGAGACGGAGTATGTCGCGTTCGGCCATCCACCGAGGGCAGGCCCTGTCCGAGGCCGCGTGATCCCCCCCCGCAGGCGGCGCAGCTGAGCTCGCCGCTGTCACATTCCTCTGTGTTGTGGTGTTGAGCGCTTAGCTCGCAAGTGTAGGTGGTGGCACGGCACCTCCCCCCCCCGCTGAGTGGCCGTAACGTTGACACTTTTTACAGCGCCACGGGAGGGGTGCACGTGGCGTGACAGTGTAGCGTAGATATCCAGCTTTGACGTGTGTTGGATGTGTTCGTGTGGTGAAGGTTAGAATGATGAGGTGTGATATCGTGTTCCCCTGTCTTGGGGGTGGACTGTATGCGGCGAAGACCCCCAAATTTGAGGGCCAGTGTCTCCGCCGACATGCAGGTCAGTTCCTTTGCTATGATGGTGCCTTGTGATGTGTTGAGTTTGGTGGCTGGTGTTATGCATATGGTGGTTTTGTGTATGAGGTGCATTGTGGGGAGGATGTGTCCGTCTATGTGATTATTAGCTTGTATCAGGAACGCCCCTGATCTGATTTGTTTGGCGTGTAGGGCCGCTCCTGTGCGTTTAGCGATTTCTCCCTCCACCAGCCAGGGGTCAAGGGGCCCATGGGCTCCCTGTCGCCCCGGCGGCAGAGGAAGAATTCGCCGGTGGGGGTGGATGTGGTGGTATTCATGTTTGTGGTACTGTGACTTGTGGTGGTATATGTGTTTATGTTGTATGTGGTGTTTGGTAAAGGGTGATTCGGTGGCGAGTGCGTGTAATACAGTAAACAGTAACAGTAAACAGTAGTGTCTCAGGCCGAGGTTCAGAAAAGCATGAAGGGAGCCCAGACAGATTGGAAAGCGGGGCAGGTAAAGATGAAGAGAACACACAGAAATCAGAAACTGTGCTTGAAGAGAGCACGATTAGAAAGAGCAGAAAAGATCGTGCAGAAGGCACCAGAGTAAAACCAGGGGTGGGTTGGAGGGAACCAGGGGTGGGAGGGGGTGGCAACACCGCCGGACTGACCGTGTGTAGACGAAGACGTAGAAGGCGTAGATAAGACTCGGGCGTGTGCATGTGCGTGTGTGTGTGTGCGTGCTGAATTTGACCAGCCTGCCACCGTTATGTGATATCGACTGTTTAGGTGGATAGAGATGAGTTGTTAGAAGTGGTCCGGACGGTGCCGTAGGGGGTGTAGAGCGGGGGGTGGGGTGGGTGGGTACATTGCAAACGTGAAGATTGCAAGAACACACATGACATATACACTGCTTTGGACATTTAACAAAAAAAAAATCCTCTGGTTTTGGCATTTTATTTTTTATTTGTCTCGTTTTCTTCTATTGTTTTGTATTATTTTTGTTTTTGGTTATTTTAATTTTTTTAATATCTTTTACACATCATGGGTAGAGTAGGGAGAGACTAAGTGAAGGGAGTTGTTAGGATGTTGTTCAGTGCCGAGAGGTTTTGGCGCGGGTGTGTGGCTTGTTGTTGGTAGAGGTGGTGTTTGGTTTGTGGCTTGCTCGTGTTGTAGGTGCGTGGGTAGTGGAAGTGGTGTTGTCTGAACTGCTGTCGTCGTCTGAGTCTGTGAGAGTCTCGAATTGGAAGCGTAGGTTTTTGCGTACTACGTGGGGTGTTAGGGATGACTGTGATGGGCCTGGTACTGGTGATGGTTTGCGTGTTCCGCGATGTGGTACTGGGTGTGGTGCCTGTGTTTTGTGGGTGGGTGAGAAGTGTCGAGGTTTGTTTTGTTTTGGTGCTTGTGTGGTGTTTTGTGCTTTGGGTTGCTGCCTGATTATGATTACTGTGTTGCCTTGTTAGGTGGTGTAGTCGTATGAGATGTTTGTGTTTGTGTAGATTGTGTGGACGCCTTGTGGTGTTGTATGGGCTGCGTCAGCTGCTGGTCGTTTACCCACGACCTTGCCCGCGGAAGGGCCCAGCCCTCTAGGTGGACAAGACGGAAAATCTCTTTCTACCTTGTGCACCGAGGGCGGGCCCTGTCCCGGGAGGTGTGGTCTCCGCCGCAACCAACGCAGCGTAGTGTGCTGCTGGTGCATGTGTTCGTGTCGTGTGGTGCGGCACAGTTTGCGCATGTGGGTGTTGTGTCGTCCCCGCCCCCCTTCGAGTATCCGTAGCGTTGACAGAACAGACAGCGTCGAGGAAGGGGTGCTCGTGGCGTGACCTTGTGTCTAATGTAGCCGGCTTTAACGTGTGTGGTTGGTTGTCTTGTGTTGAAAGTCATTATGAGAGTGTGTGAGTCTTGTTTGTATGCTGGGGTAGGTGGCCTGAAGACGTAGGAGATCCCCTGGCTCTTAAACCCGAGAGCCAGTTCCTCCTCCGTCATCCAGGCCACCTCCCGAGCGTATATCGTGCCTCGTGATGCGGCTGGTGTTGTGGTGATTGGTATGTCAGTGATGTCTGTGATGCGTGTCAGTATGTCTGCGTCGTAGGAGTTATCTAATTGAATGAGAAGTGCCCCTGATCGAATTTGGCTGTCGTGTCCGACGGGTGATCTCCTCCTCCACCGTCCAGGGGTCAAGGGAGCCCATGGGCTCCCCATCATCTCGGCGGCAGAGGAAGAAGTCACCCGTCGGTGCGTCTGGCGTGGTGTCAGTGTTCATGTTTGGTGATTGTAGTGGGTCGTGGATTTGGCGTCGAGGTTAGGAGAGATAGGTGCTCACGTATTACAAATATCGCCGGATTGGGGGGGAAGCGGCACCGCCGGACCACCCTGGAGTCGAGTTGAAGATGTAGAACAGAGCTAGAAGTCGGCGCGTTTAGCCCAGGAAACTGGAGCTCCGGAGCTACCGGAGCTCGAAAAATCGAGGTGGGATACAAAAGCATGTGGCCAGGGGCTAAAAAAAATCAGGTCGGGATTCGGGCTTTAAAACATAATTCAGAAAAGATCTACAAAAATCGCGTTGAGCCGAGAAAACTCGCGTTGGGTTCCCGGAACCACGCGCCTGGGCGCGATAAGTCGCGTTGGGACCCATAAAAATCGCACCGAAGCCGCAAAATTGTACTGGGGCCCCAAAAATCTGCGTCAGAAGTCCCAGATAAACACAGCGGGACCCTAAGAGCACAACGGGGGCCGAAAGTGCAACTGGCCCTCCAAAGCACACAGTCTCGCAAAAAGCGGCAGGGCCTTAACACGCGCACTGGAGGGGGGGGGGGCGAAATCCGCCCACCCCTCCAGTTTTTCGCACATAACTGCAGATTTTACCGGTCGATATACGCCATTTTCGGTGTACCTGCTTAGAAATGAACGGCGCGTCGTTTAAAGGAAGAAAAATGGAAATCTGCCGACGATTTTTCAAGTAAGGGGCCGTTAAAGTAAAAAAATGTTATAGCGCCAGACCACAAAAATCGGCGCTGATGCGCTTCCAGTATACTGACAAAAGGGAAGTGTTCTAGGCAACACTAGTGACTTGTTTGATGCATATTGATATGCTGTATAGTTTCAAGGTCATGTTAGGTCACCAAGGTCAAGTCAGGTCAAGTTCATGACATGTTAATGGAACCAAACTGGATCAACTGGAATGTTGCCATAAATGCACTACTGGTTGTGATTTGTACTGTTTGTCATTGCGTTTCCATACTTTATTCATGCACTTCACTCCCTTCTTCACGAAGCCGATTGCTCCGAGCTGCACGACGGAGCAGTCGGGCGGGCGGCCGGTTCCGGTAACTGGAACTGGTAACTCACCTGATAAAGTGGTGCTATATAGGTGACCTGAGGTCAAATGTTGGGTCTAGCATCTGCATTGCATCATTAGTAATGTCTAAAACATTATTGATGCCCATTTTTGAGCATTCAAACACAATCACAGCGATCCATAACGATCACAAGCCAAGCCACGCAAAACCGGAAATTTTGCCAATCTGACCTCATTTGACCTTGAAGATATTGACCTAAGGTCACGAAAATTACACAATAAAGATCACTACCGTGCCCATCCACCCTGCGAATTTCGTTCCTCCAGCTCTTTAGGAGCCGAGATCTTAGGGGGGGGGGGCGGAATCCGCCCCCCCTCCAGTGCGCGTAATTCTCAGAGGCCCTCCAGGGCGCGTGTTAAAACATGCGTTGCAGCCCTAAATAAACATACCGGGAGCTCTAAAAAAATACACCGGAAGCGATAGGAGGGAAAGGCCATGAGATAAGAGGGATGGCTCCCAGGCGAGAAAGAAGGCTCCAAGAAGTAAGAGGGTCCCTAGAAAATGACAAGGCAACTGAGATAGGAAACGTTGCTTGTAATTTGGAATAGGAGGAACCTGGGAGAGAAAAGGAGTCCACCAGAAGATAAGAGGACACCCTTAAAATGGGAAAAGATCGAATCAAAACGCAGAGCAGGAGGCCCCCAAGACGTGAGAGGAGGCCCCTAATTTGAAAAAGAAGGCCTCTCGAAGAGAAAAGGAGGCCCCTGCCGGACTCGAGAGGAGTCCCTCAAGACGGAATAGGAGGTCTCCAGGACCGAATGAGGCCCCGAAGACCGACCGGAAGGAGTTCCCAGGAAATGAGAGGAGGCCCTTAAGATGGGAGTGGTAGCAGGTATGGAAGGAGGTGATGTTTCCAAAATTGATGATGCCCTCAAGGCTTTGTCAGGACAAAGGAGGAGGCCCACGAGGCGTGGTAGGAGGCCCCTAATTTGGAAGAGAATGCCCCTCGAACATGAGAGGAAGCCCCATGCCATGCTAAAGGGGCCCCAGGATGTAGGAGGAGGCCCTCCAAGACGGGAGAGAAGGGCCATTGAATATGGAGGAGGGTAGGACACACGAGGATACATCCAAAACCGGTAAAGAGGCTCCAGGAAATGAGACGAGACCCATAAGACGCGAGAGGAGGCCTATAATTTGCAAGAAGTCCCTAAGAAATGTTAGGAGTCGTGTTGGGGTATTTGAAAATCACGACATGGGCCCAAAAAGAGCCGGCCGGGGCACCTGAAAATCACGCTGAGCCTGTGGTATCAAAAAGTCACTCCCGGACCATGAAAATCACGCTAGGGGCACGACAGGTCGTACCGTTCCCCAACAGTCTCATTGGGACACAACTGAAGCCGGGGAAACGAAAAACAATCCTGACATGGATAATCACCCTGGGGCCCCAATAATGACACTAAAAGCCTCCAAAACGTATTGGACGCCAAAAAAGTGTCGCGGTCACTAAAACTCGCGCTAGGGATCCAAGCAAATGATGTCGGGACACCAAAGATTGCATTGGACTAAACAAAAGTCGCGTCCCAGCCCTTGAAAAACACGCTGGGGGCCCAAATGTTTGCGCCGGGGCCCCAAAAGTTGCAGCTGCCCTAACAAATCAGTTATCAACCGGAATGTCACTCTGCGGCCTCAAAAATCGGGTCAGTCCCGCAATAAACCGTTGGGCACCGGAAAAAGACACGTGTCATGGCATCGATAAACAAAATAGCACCAGGAGACCGAAGAATCGTACCGGGACCCGAAAATATCACATCAGGACCTTTAAAAAGATAGAACTCGATGTCCAAAAAAGTTCACACCGAGACTCGATCGAATCGACCCCAGTACCGGCAAATTAAGAAGAAGTCCGAAAAATAATACCCGGAGGGCTTTTACACTCCGAAAGGTGCCATCGGCTGAAACAAAAATATCCTTCGGTGGCCACGGTGGCCACGAAAATTCGCGTCGGTTCATCAAAATTCGTGCAGGGGGCTCCACATAAATACGGCGGGCCCAGAAAACTCGCTACGAGGCCCGAAAATCTGCAACAGGAACTGCCAAGATCGCGTTGGGGTCACAGCTAAATACAACGCGCCCCGCAAACTCGAACCGGTTCCCCCAAATATCGCGTTCGGGACCCACAATTACCATCGGTAGTCCCAGAAATTTGGCCTGGGCATCAAACATTCACATCAGGGCTCCCAACAATTAGTTTCTAGGGTCACACATAAGCACAGTGTGACCCCAAAAATCGCATCGGTATCCAAAAAAATCAAGCTGGAGCCTTCCAAAATAAGGAGGGATTCCAAAAAAATAACTGTCCGGGTCATAAAAATGGCTCTGGAGCACTGAACATATCATCAGATGCTTTTACAAATCGTGTACGGCCCCGAAAAACATACCGGAGCTCGAAAAAAAACCGAGGTGAGATACAAAAACATGGCGCTCGAAAAAACAGACTGGGACTCGGACTTTGAAGAAAATTCAGAAGAGATCCACAAAAATCCCGTTTAGCCCAGGAAACTGGCGTTGGCTCCCCGGAACCACGCGCCTGGGCGCGATAAGTGGCGCTGGGACCCATAAAAATCGCACCGAAGCTGAAAAATTGTACTGGGGCCCCACAAATCTGCGTCAGAAGTCCCCGATAAACAGCGCGACCCTAAGAGCACAACGGGGGCTAAAAGTGCAACTGGCCCTCCAAAGCGCACAGTCTCGCAAAAAGCGGCAGGGCCTTAAACATGCGTTGCAGCCCTAAATAAACATACCGGGAGCTCTAAAAAAATACACCGGAAGCTCTCAAGGCACACAGGGGCCATGCGACCGCACAAGGTCCTGAAAAGGGTGCTGGAGCCGCAAAAAGCAACATGGTCCCAAAACGACCAAACAGACCGAGTACTAAATAAACACATCGGGATCTTTCAAAGCGCCCCGTTTAACACTTTAAAAAATCGTCGGTGCACAAAGAAGCAACGAAACCCTAAAACGAACCGGGGTTTCGAAAATATGTTGGACCCGTAACACAAATGGATTGGAGCCCTAAGACACATCCGTAGACGAAGAGAGACGAACCGGGTCCAAAAAAGAACACTGAGGCAGGGCCTCGGTTCGTTTGCCAGCATGGGAGCATATTTAATCAAAGATAGGATTGGAAGATTGGAGGTAGGGAAGTAATGATCGAATTTAATTAATCGAATTTTCGCAGCGAACGTCCATACGAAGCATTCCATCACGTCAAATATGGGGCAAGTCTATCATGTGGCAGCAATTAGCAAAATGTAAGAGGCCTAGCAGAAACCGTAGCATCGCACGAAGTATGAAGAATGCTCATTATGATCAACGACGTATTAGAACAACTTCCCCTAATTTCTCCCCTCCTAAAATATTATCTCTATGCCGATGATTTGGCTATTTGGTGTACACACCCGTCGGCAGATTCAGCTGATCACTTTGTTCAACTCGCCATGAATCACATTGATTCATGGTGCTGCCTCTGGGGGCTACAGGACGGATGTAGCTGATAAAGAGAGAAGTCTTGCAAGCAAGGGAAGGAATAGTTTATCATGTTTTTATGTCAATGCCTGAAGTGTTAGGAACAAAATTGGGGAACTGCATGCATATATGTTGTCTGCAAAGCTAGATTTAGTATGCATAACAGAGGCATGGGTTAATGAAAGCACTTTTGGAGACAACTTGCAAAAATTTGAATTGACAGGCTACAACATGCATGCTTATCAAAGGAAGGCAAGGATAAGAGGAGGTATACTCTTGTATGTCAGACAAGTAATGAAATGTCATTCCATAGAGGATACTGTACATAATGAAGGAGTAGAATCCTTGTGGTTAGATATCATTCTGAAGAATGGAACAAAATTTAGGATTGGGGCATTCTATAGACCTCCAGACCAGAATGAAAACATGGACAGGTTGATGCAGGAAGAGATAAGTAGGAGAGTGCAGGAGAGAACTGTTTTGTTGGGGGATTTCAACACAACAGGATTGGGAAGCAAAACTATAGGTCTAAACAAATCAGGAAGAAGTCTCATGGATTGTTTTGAGGAAAATTTATTCTTTCAAATGATACATGAACCTACAAGGGAAAATGAAATATTAGATCCTGTGCTTACTAATCAGGAAAAATTTGTACAAAATGTGAACATAGGAGAGATCTTAGGTAATAGTGATCACAATATTATTCGCTTCTCATTGTATGTTGGAAGCGTAGGAACTAATAAGACATTGATTCCAAATTTTCCTAAAGGGGATTACAATGAGTTCAGGATCTTCCTGAATGAAATTCATTGGGCAGACTTATTGAAGGGCTTAGATGCTTATGAAATGTCGAGAATGATAACATATAAACTATTTCAAGGTCAGGATAGGTTCATTCCCAATAGGCAAACTAGATTAACCAAGGTTAAGCACCCTTCATGGCTGACCAGGGAAGTAAAGCATCTACTGGAGTCAAAGAAACAGGCATTCAAGAAACTAAAATATGCTAGCTCTGAGGTAAACCTCAAATGATATAAAATAGCTAGAAATAAAGTTAGGAGGTGTGTTATGGCATCTAAAAGACTGGCTGAAATCAAATTAGCTCGGGAATGTTCAGCAGGTAATGATAAGAGATTCTTTAGTTTCTACAAATTTAAGGCTAAAAGGTGTAGTGTAGGACCACTGGAGGCAGATGGGGAATTAGTAGTTGATGATTGTGATATTATGGAATCCCTAAGCAAGCAATTCTCATCAGTCTTCACTAAAGAGAATTCTGGTAGAATAGAAACAACTGAATCTTATGCCATGACAGGTGATAGGTTGGAGTATCTTACAATAACTACAGAAGCTGTAGAAAAGCAGTTGCAGAATATAAAACCTAATAAAGCTTCTGGACCATATGATATATATGCTAGAGTCTTAGTAGAGTGTGCTAAAGCTTTAGCAGTTCCCCTACGTATAATTTCCAGGCGGTCTATGGAATATTCTGAATGGCCTGAAGATTGGAGAAATGCAAATGTAGTACCAATTTTCAAAAAGGGAAGTATGAAGTGTGCAGGGAACTACAGGCCAGTCAGTTTGACCTCAATAGTTTGCAAGGTACTAGAAAATCTGGTTAAACAGAATGTTAAGATTCATCTTGATAGGCACAATCTTTTAAGGGATGCTCAACATGGATTTCGATCTCGAAGGTCTTGTTTAACTAACCTTTTGGTGTTCATGGAGTATGTTACTAAAGAAGTAGACAATCAAAGCAGGATGGATGTTGTGTACTTCGACTTTAGCAAAGCTTTTGATAAAGTTCCACATGGGAGGCTAATTCATCAACTACAGCAACATGGGATTGTTTGGAAAAGTTATAGGTTGGATTGAAGCATGGTTGAGGGGAAGGAAACAAAGGGTAATGTTAAATGGGTGTAAATCTGATTGGAAGGATGTTCTGAGTGGAGTACCATAGGGCTCTGTTCTAGGGCCACTTCCCTTTATCACCTTTGTGAATAACATTGAGGTAGGGCTGAAGAATAGAGTGTTCAAATTTGCTGATGACATCAAGCTGGTAGGAGTGGCAAACAGTTGTGATCAATCTATAACTATTCAACTAGACTTGGAGGACCTAAAAAGTGGGCTGATCAATGGCAGATGTCTTTCAACTATGACAAGTGTACGGTTATGCATTTGGGGTATGGAGGTGAGACTTTAAGATATACAATGGGAGGGAGGGAACTTGATGTTATTGAAGAGGAAATGGACTTAGGTGTGTTGATTTCAAGAGACCTTAAAGCAGAAAAACAATACAGCTCAGCTAGGAACAGGGCACTCAGAATGCTGGGACTCATTAATAGAAGTATGATATATAAGAGCAAGGAAGTCATGAAAAAAAAACTGTACCTAGCATATGTGCGACCCCACTTGGAATATTCTGTACAAGCATGGAGCCCCTACCTAGAAAAAGATATAGACATGTTAGAAAGAGTGCAGCGCAAAGCAACTAGACTCATCAGTGGAATAAGTAGCTTAGAATATGGAGAAAGGCTTGTGGCATTGGATATGTACTCACTCAAGTATAGGAGATTAAGGGGGACATGATTGAAATGTACAAAATTGTTAAAGGACTAGATCAGGTCAATTTGAATGGTGCTCTTCAGTTTAGAGTATCACATAGGGGTCATCAATTCAAGTTAGACAAGTTGAGGTGTAGGACAGTTAAGCGACAACAGGTATTCAGTCAAAGGGTTGTTGATCAGTGGAATGGGCTGCCTGCTGATGTTGTGGGGAGTTCCTCATTGAATGTATTTAAAAGTAGGGTGAATCAAATTTTTAGACAGGAAAATCTTGTTTTTTAGTTCTAATTTGTGACGGATGGGGTGATATTTATGTTAAATAAGTGTGCACGACACAGACCCCTTTAAGCAGGCATGGATGCAGTTGGAAAATTATTGATGAGGCATTCAATCCACATGTGTTAAGAGAGATCAGGGGAATAGGGCTGGATAGCTAGGGTAGATAGGCATTGATAGGTGTGTGGGATATTGGAGGACTGGTTTCTTCAGGATGTGGGATGGTTGGGGTGGGTCTTTTTACCAGGCTTATGGTATCTTCCATTTACAGACTTAACTGGATGGGCCTTTGGGTCTCTTATTAAGTCTAAATGCTTTATAACTTTATATAGGGTGTACCTAGCAATGGATTCAGCACCTTCCTTCGGGATGTGATACTGATGAGATTGGCTATGGTAGCACTATGGGTATGATGGGAGGAGTTTGTAATTGTTGAGTGTCCCCACCTCCGCAGTGGCGGAGCGGCCTGTTGGTGGTGGTGGAGGGGGGGGGGGGCAAGTGTCCCAGGGGCCCTCGTCTGTAGCGGGGCGCGTGGCCGGCTGCGGGGCGGCCTGGTGACGGTGGGGGGACCTGGGGGTGGAGGAGCCCGCCATGGGAGCGGGGCGTGTGGTCGGCGGAGGGTGAGGTGGGGAGGAGGGGGGAAGGGTCGGGCCCAGTCGGTCCTGGCGGGAGGGAGTGGAGGCGTTGACCCGCCGCTGCTGGGGTCGGCCACAAGGGTGCCAATCTGGGTCGGGTCCACACTGCCGGGGGCGAGGGCGCCGTACCTCGCTGAGTGGCCAGGCGACGCGCCTACCTCTCCTTCGGCTCTACCCAGGCAGGGCACCTGGGGGACGATGCAGGGCGGGGCTCCTGGCAGGACGCGCATCGTTGCTCGGCGGATGAGCATGACTCCGTTGGGTGCCCTTCCGCACACAGGCCGCAGTCGGGGGCCTTTGCTCTGCACGCCCGGCTCTGATGGCCGAACCGCTGGCAGAAGGTGCAGCGTGCTGGGGGCGGGGTCCAGGGGCGGAGTGTCACCCTGAGGTAGCCCGCCATGATATACGGGTGCGGGGTCAACGTCCGGAACCCGAGTTTCAGGACGGGGCCAGGTCTGGGTCGTCGGCCGAGGCGGGTCACCTCGCATACCCCCTGCGAATTCAGCTCCGCGAGGAGCTCTTCCTCAGAGAGCTCCGCAAGCTCAGGGGCATATGCGGTGGTGAATGACAGGTTGAGCCGGTCGGCTACTTCGACGGCGGTGTCGGCGCCCAGGAACTGCCGGACGTTTAGGAGCGACCGGGCTTGGGTGGCATCCTTCACGCGTACCACCAGGGATCCGGAGCGGAGTACCTTGGCGGATAGTACTCAGCCGGTCCACTCGTCTAGCTCCCTGGCTATGGCGAACGGCGAGGTGCGAGCCCACGATCCCTCAATCCTTGTCAACAACACAAACGATTCAACCTCAGGGGGGTCTCGGGAAGGGGGCAGGCGTGCTCCCGGGCGCGGACGGCGCCCTCCGTTCCCCCGAGGGGGCGGGGGTCCCCGGGCATACTGGGCTGGGGTGATGCCCCGGGCGGAAGTGGGGAGGAGTGTGTGTGTAAGGGCGCCTGAAGGGGTGTGAGCAAGAAAGGCATCCTGAAGGGGTGTTACAAGGAGAGGTGTGGAAAGAAGTGATGTGAAAAGGGGGAGAGAGACACAGACTTTTGGAGGGATGGGGGTAGCCGAGCAGAGGCGGGCGCAGTCACGGTCCGAAGACCGCTAGCCCGATCCTTTAAACCAGAAAGGTACCTCTGTCGGCTCTAACATATTGGGTGGAATGGGACAAAAACAATGAAAGCTGACCGCCGATACTAGTCGGTTTCCCGACGGCACTCGAACAGTGGCGTCACCACGAAATTCTTCAAGGGGGGCAATGTTGAAAGGGGGCCTCCTGCTCCCCGAAAGGGGCCTGCACTGTGTTAGGACCTCCTATTGTTTTTTAGGCTGTTACTATGGTTCCAGAATGGGAAATATGATTTCAAATTGATGTCTTGTTTGTTCTTGGCATGGTGCATCATTTACGCAAAACGCAATAGCAATTTTTTTCCGCTGAGAACTGAGCCTTACCAGGGCATAAATAAGTAATATGTGGATAAATACCTAAGTGCCAAAACAGACCAATGTCTTAATACTTTCACGATCAGAAAAAACTTCCCGAAACTCCCCTCTAGATTGCAGCGAGCTGGCGGGGCTGGTGCTAAGCGTATCTTAAAGATAACTCCCATTGATCAACCCACTTCTATGTCCACCAAGTCTAACTGAATATAGCTAGATTCATCACTTGACTGTTAGTCATTCCCACCAGCTTGATGCCATAAGCAAGCTTAAACGCTCATTTCTCAGTCCTAGGACGACAATTTCGCGAAGGTGACAACGAGAAATGGATTGAATTGGTTTGCTGATCGCCATCTTAGGGATTTGTATATTTTTAATAACATTTGGTGCTGGCTACAAGGCACCTAGCACACAAGCTAAAATAATAAATCCTCAGCGAATAAATTCACGGCAAGAACAAGCATTGTTGAACAACAGTGCACAGCTGACAATGCAACAATGCAACAATGGCAATGCATAAACAATGCAAAACCTTCAAATTCAACGCCGTCACGCCCATGGTTATCGCTGTGCTGTACCGTTTTGTAAATGGGGAGCTCTATTCATGCAGTCTGTAATCACAGAAGAGAAGTTTTTAGGAAGAAAATGCAATTAAAACATCATTCCTCACATTTTGTATGGAGCATCGGTGTTGTTTTGTATGCTTGTGAGGGGGAATTTGCCCCCTCAATGTTGGCTTTGCCCCATGGGCGTATGTTTCTGAAAATTATTGGGAGACCAGTGTCGTACCTACATTTGCGTCAATGGGGAGAA
Organism: Ashinkailepas kermadecensis; assembly: GCA_034440615.1. Taxonomy (NCBI): domain Eukaryota; kingdom Metazoa; phylum Arthropoda; class Thecostraca; family Neolepadidae; genus Ashinkailepas; species Ashinkailepas kermadecensis. Next base: position 24,685 of record JAOTOM010001905.1, on the reverse strand, counting down.
ATGGCGAGAAACGTCAATGGCGAGAAACGTATTTGGAGGTAGTTCACTTACCCCATTAAAAAAGTCCTCGGATTTCGACCACTATTTTGTCAAAGGGGACCTTTTTAAATAAAATAATTAGCGACCAACTGAATTATCCTATGGAGGCGCCTAATCTACCGCTATCGTTTCTGATTCGTCGGATTTCAACTCTAACTCCCCCACCCTGTTCGAATGTTTTCTTTTGGTATCCCTTGATAAGTCACCTCACACTGCTGAAATTACACCTATACAAATCACTTTAAAATGTACAATTTCCCAATTTCAGACATTCCAGGTCATAGTGCCCGGTCGCCATGACGCCAACGTTCGTGCACACGCACACCCATCTTGCGCATTCGGCGCATTCGCCATACTTCGTGCGATGCTACGGTTTCTGCTAGGCCTCCTACATTTTGCTAATTGCTGCCACATGATAGACTTGCCCCATATTTGACGTGATGGAATGCTTCGTATGGACGTTCGCTGCGAAAATTCGAGAAATTAAATTCGATAATTACTTCCCTACCTCCAATCTTCCAATCCTATCTTTGATTAAATATGATCCCAGGTTGGCAAAGGAACCGAAGCCCTGCCTCAGTGTTCTTTTTTGGACCCGGTTCGTCTCTCTTCGTCTACGGATGTGTCTTAGGGCTCCAATCCATTTTTGTTACGGGTCCAACATATTTTCGAAACCCCTGTTCGTTTTAGGGTTTCGTTGCTTCTTTGTGCACCGACGATTTTTTAAAGTGTTAAACGGGGCGCTTTGAAAGATCCCGATGTGTTTATTTAGTACTCGGTCTGTTTGGTCGTTTTGGGACCATGTTGCTTTTTGCGGCTCCAGCACCCTTTTCAGGACCTTGTGCGGTCGCATGGCCCCTGTGTGCCTTGAGAGCTTCCGGTGTATTTTTTTTTAGAGCTCCCGGTATGTTTATTTAGGGCTGCAACGCATGTTTAAGGCCCTGCCGCTTTTTGCGAGACTGTGCGCTTTGGAGGGCCAGTTGCACTTTTGGCCCCCGTTGTGCTCTTAGGGTCCCGCTGTTTATCTGGGACTTCTGACGTGGGGCCCCAGTACAATTTTGCGGCTTCGGTGCGATTTTTGCTGGGTCCCAGCGCGACTTATCGCGCCCAGGCGCGTGGTTCCGGGGACCCAACGCCAGTTTCCTGGGCTCAACGCGATTTTTGTGGATCTCTTCTGAATTTTCTTCAAAGTCCGAATCCCAATCGGTTTTTTCGATCGCCATGTTTTTGTATCTCACCTCGGTTTTTTTTCGAGCTCCGGTATGTTTTTCGGGGCCGTACGCGATTTGTAAAAGCATCTGATGATATGTTCAGTGCTCCAGAGCCATTTTTCTGACCCGGACAGTTATTTTTTTGGAATCCCTCCTCATTTTGGAAGGCTCCGGCTTGATTTTTTGGGATACCGATGCGATTTTTGGGGTCACACTGTGCTTATGTGGTATTTAGCGTTGTATTTAGCTGTGACCCCAACGCGATCTTGGCAGTTCCTGTTGCAGATTTTCGGGCCTCGTAGCGAGTTTTCTGGGCCCGCCGTATTTATGTGGAGCCCCCTGCACGAATTTTGATGAACCGACTCGAATTTGTGTGGCCACAGTGGCCACCGAAGGAGATTTTTGTTTCAGCCGATGGCACCTTTCGGAGTGTAAAAGCCCTCCGGGTATTATTTTTCGGACTTCTTTTTAATTTGCCGGTACTGGGGTCGATTCGATCGAGTCTCGGTGTGAACTTTTTTGGACATCGAGTTCTATCTTTTTAAAGGTCCTGATGTGATATTTTTGGGTCCCGGTACGATTCTTCGGTCTCCTGGTGCTATTTTTTTTATCGATGCCATGACACGTTTCTTTTTCCGGTGCCCAACGGTTTTTTGCGGGACTGACCCGATTTTTGAGGCCGCAGAGTGACATTCCGGTTGATAATTGATTTGTTAGGGCAGCTGCAACTTTTGGGGCCCCGGCGCGAACATTTGGGCCCCCAGCGTGATTTTCAAGGGTTGGGACGGGACTTTTTTTTAGTCCAATGCAATCTTTGGTGTCCCGACGTCATTTGCTTGGATCCCTAGCGCGAGTTTTAGTGACCGCGACACTTTTTTGGCGTCCAATACGTTTTGGAGGCTTTTGGTGTCATTATTGGGGCCCCAGGGTGATTATCCATGTCAGGATTGTTTTTCGTTGCACCGGCTTCAGTTGTGTCCCAATGAGACTGTTGGGGAACGGTACGACCTGTCGTGCCCCTAGCGTGATTTTCATGGTCCGGGCGTGACTTTTTGATACCACAGGCTCAGCGTGATTTTCAGGTGCCCCGGCCGGCTCTTTTTGGGGCCATGTCGTGATTTTCAAGTACCCCGGCACGACTCCTACCATTTCTTAGGGACTTCTTGCAAATTATAGGCCTCCTCTCACGTCTTATGGGTCTCGTCTCATTTCCTGGAGCCTCTTTACCGGTTTTGGATGTATCCTCGTGTGTCCTACCCTCCTCCATATTCAATGGCCCTTCTCTCCCGCCTTGGAGGGCCTCCTCCTACATCCTGGGGCCCCTTTAGCATGGCATGGGGCTTCCTCTCATGTTCGGGGGGAATTCTCTTCCAAATTAGGGGCCTCCTACCACGCCTCGTGGGCCTCCTCCTTTGTCCTGACAAAGCCTTGAGGGCATCATCAATTTTGGAAACATCACCTCCTTCCATACCTGCTACCACTCCCATCTTAACCCTTTGCCTGCCGAAGTGTGTAAATCGAGTAACTTTCTGGCCAACCCCTGACTGCCGCAAAACGAGTAACTCGGTGTAATTCCTTCCACTCGTGCCGTGGGCGGGACTGGGCGATTCGCCTTGTCAAAGACCAGTGATCGATGGGTTGGCGGCACCATTCATGGCGGGCCTGACTGGTGGGGTCAGAATTCCATCACACCATTCGGCAGGGGGTAATTAGGATCGTGTTTCGGCATGATTCTCATTGAAAATGACGGCTCTTTTCCATTCATGCTTGTGAAAGGTGCATCCAGCTCATCAAGACCTGTCATTTGATATAAAGCATGATATAAATAATCCGGTATATGCATCCATGTTATTCACGTTGTGTACCTGTTTTCCGACTTACTTACATGCTGTTGCGTATGCGATGGTTGGTCTCAGTAAGAAAAGGCCAAAGCATCTCTACCTCAGAATAATGCCATAATGCATTTCAGCATCACTCTAAATTTATATATATATATATATATTATATATATATATATATATATATATATATATATATATATATATATATATATATATATATATATATATATATATATATATATATATATATATATATATATATATATATATATATATATATATATATATATATATATATATATGTATATACACGCTGGTGGCTTGGAATTGACATCACCTCGTCAACTTGGCAGTGGGCGGCTCGGCGATAGTGCACAATTTGTGGGCTAGAAAGTGAACTAAATGTATATTGAGTGTGGAATGCGATATGTCTATTATAATGTACATATATGTGTGTTGTCAGTCCAATTCGCGGAATCTGTCACTGATCATGCTGCCGCATACCTATGTTTCAAGGCATGGCAAGGTTAGGCATATATTCTGAACAGAACACCGTAATTCCTTTCTGAGAAACGCATAACGGAGTGTCAAACACAAATATATTTGCCTCGCATCTGCTTACTCACGGAAAGTAATCATTAACGGCATACGATTCGCTGAAGTGATGGCAGTCTTTGAAATGAAATGAAACACGGGTGCGTATGGGTAACTACACAATGTGTTGTCGCCGCTCACTGTCGCTGGTATGCTTCCTAAACTTAAGAAAGCATGACTCGCAAAGTGCTGACACGCACCCCGATACTGCACATGTTGTTTTCACGCGCTCTTTGCACATATTGCACAATCTCGTCGGATATCTGGTCTTTCCATAGTTCTGTGAGGTGGAGTGAATGGGGCTGAATAGGTAATGCAGATAGACATTGATGAGTGTGGGGGATGTTGGTGGATGTATTCTTGGGAATTATGGGTGTGGTGTTGGTTGGGGTGAGGAGTGTCGTTTGGCCAGGGTTATGGTATATTCCCTTTATGAACATCAAATAGGACTTCTGCTAGAAGGTGTGCATTGTGTAGGTTCCTTTAGGGTGGTCCCTATGCTATTGTTGGAACTTGAACCTTTATGTTTTAGATCATGCTGATAAATTGAGTATTATACTAGCAGTGGGTGTACCTAGCAGTGGGTTCAGCACCGACCTTCGGGTATGTGATGGTACTGACGAGATTGGCTGTGGTAACACAATGTGGCATGATTGGAGGAGTTTGGAATTGTTGAGTGTGTTATGCAATATCAGATGAATGGTGCTAGACAGATAGTGATCGTCCAGCCACATCTCGATCGCTGCTTCGGTCACTTCCCTGTGACTAGCAAGCTGTTGGAAGTGGTCGACGTTGTCTACCTTGTTGATGACGTGCACATTGAAAGGTGCTGACTGCATTATCCACTGAAGTGTCTTTTTTGTCCACCTCATTGACTTGCGCATGTGCGCGTAATATACTAGATTCTGGTCCAGCTGGTCAACACCGTTCATACCTCGGTTGTATGCTGCCACGCACACAAGCTTCACACGGACCTTGCCTCGACGGGATGTCTTAGCAGCGGTGCTGGCGTCATGTTCGGTAGGGATGAGGGTCACCGTTTTCTTGTCCCTCCATGACATCACAGCACACTTGCCATCAGTCACAGAGTAAACCTCCCCGTGTTCGAGCGACTGGGCTGACTGAATTGGTTTTCTGATCGCCTTCTCAGATAGTTATTGATTATTATAACATTTGGTGCCGGCTGCAAGGCACCTGGCACAATATATCCTCAGCGAACACATTCACGGCTAGAGCAAGCATTGAACAACAGTGCATAAATGACAATGCAACAATGACAATGCATAAATCATGCAAAACCTTCAAATTCCACGCCCCCATGGTTTCCGCTGCGGTGTACAGTTTTGTAAATAACGTCGTTGGGAAGGTACTGAAGCTAGCTCTAATCATGCAGGCTGTAATCACTGAAAACAAGTTTGTAGGAGGAAAATGCATTTGGAAAAGTCATTCCTCCCATTTTATATGGGGGCATGGGTGTTGTTTTGTATGCTTGTGAGGGCGAATTTGCCCCTTCAATGTTGGCTTGCCCCATGGGCAATGAACCCCATGCCCATGTTTCTGAAAATTATTGGGGGGATCAGTGGCGTACCTAGAATTTGCATCTGGGGTGGGGGAAAACGTATTTGGAGGGGGCCCACTTACTTCCATTAGAAAAGCCCTCGGATTTCGACCACTATTGTTTTCCAAAGGGGACGTTTTTAAACAAAATAATTAGTGACCAACTGAATTGTTCTGTGGAGGGGCCTCATCTATCACCATCGTTTCTGAGTCGTCGGAATGCATCCCTAACATTCCACCCTGTTCGAAGGTTTTCTTTTGGTATGCCTTGATAAGTCACCTCACACTGCTGAACTTACACCTATGCAAATCACCTTAAAATGTAAATTTCCCAATTTCAGGCATTCCAGTTCAAAGCGCCCGGTCACCAAGACGCGTGCACGGACGGTGGTTCGTGCACGTGCACACCCATCTTGCGCATTCGGGGCAATCGCCACACTTCGTGCGATGCTACGGTTTTTCTAGGCCTCCTACGTTTGGATAATTGCTGCCAAATGCTAGACTTGCGCCATATTTGACGCGATGGAATGCTTCGTATGAGCGTTTGCTGCGAAAATGATATTAATCAAATTCGATCGTTAGTTCTCTACTTCCAACATTTCCTGGTGATTAAGAAATGTGGATACCTGTTGAGCCTTGATGCACCTCATATCTTTGGTCAAATATTCTCCCAGATTGACTTCCGAACCGAGGCCCTGTCTCGGTGTTCTTTTTTTGGACCTGTTGAGTCTTTCTTCGTCTACGGATGTGTCTTAGGGCTGCAATTCATGTATAATAGGTGTCCAACACATTTTCTAAACCCCTGCTCGTTTTAGGGTATGTTGCTTTTTGTGCACCGATAATTTGTTTTAGGTACCTGGACGTTTTCGAAGATCCAGATTTGTAAATTGTGTGCCCCCCGGTCTATTTGTTCTTTTTGGCACCATGTTGTTTTTTTGCGGCCCCAGCCTCATTTTCAGGCCCTTATACGGTCGCATGGCCCCTGTGTGCTTTGAGAGCTTCCGGTGTATATTTTTAGAGCTCTCGATGTGCATATATGGCTGCAGCGCATGTTTTAAGGCTCTGTCGCTTTTTGCGAGACTGTGTGTTTTGGAGGGCCAGGTGCATTTTCGGCTCCCGTTGGGGTCCCGCTGTGCTGGCGCCTCTGGCGCACATTTATGGGGCCCCAGTACGATTTTTTTGGCTTCGATGCGATTTTTAGGGGTCCCGGTGCGACTTTTCTCGCCAAGGCACGTGATGCCGGGGACCCAACTCCAGTTGTCTGGGCTCGATGTGATTTTTGTGGATCTTTGCTGGATTTTTTTAAAAGTCAGGATCCCGGCCTGATTTTCGCGCCCCTGCTGCCATGTTTGGGTATCCCGCCTCGATTTTTCGAGCTCCGGTACGATTTATTTTCTGGGCCGTACGCGATTTGTGAAGGTATCTGGCGCTATGTTCGGTGCTTCAGAACCATTTTTTCTGACTCTGACATTCATTTTTTCGGAATCCCTCCTTATTTTGGAAGGCACCAGCTTGATTTTTTTTGGCTGGTACCTTTGCGATTTTTGTGGTCACACTATGCTTATATGGGACCCTAGACGCCAATTTTGGGGAGCCCCGAAGTGAATTCTTTATGCCCAGACCAAAATTTTTGGATCACCGACGGGAATTGTGGGTCCCGAGCGCGATATTTGGGGGACCGGTTGGAGTTTGCGGGGCGCGTTGTACTGAGCTCTGTCCCCAATGCGATTTTGGCGCTTCCTGTTGCACATTTTCGGGCCTCAGAGCGAGTTTTCTGGGGACCGCTAGTTTTATTTGGAGACCCCTACGCGAATTCTGGTGAACCGACGCAAATTTTGGTGGCCCCGGCATGATTCTTTGGAGCTTGCCCTTCAAGGGGGGGGGAGGAGGGGCAGCTGGAACTTTTGTGGCCCGGAGCGACAATTTGTGGCTCCAGTGTGATCTTCAAGGGCTGCGACGCGACTTTTTTTTAAATTCAAGTGTGAGCTTTTGGGCTCCGACGTCATTTGCTTGGATCCCATACGCGAGTTTTAGCGGCCTCGACACTTCTTGGAGGTCCAACACGTTTTGGGGACTTTTGGCGTTATGGTTGGAGCCCCAGGGTGATTATCCATGTCCGGATTGTTTTTCGTTTCCCAGTCTCCATTTGCTATGGTCCCGATGAGACTCTTGGGGCTCGGTACGACCTGTCGTGTCCCTAACCTGATTTTCAGGTCCCGGGCATGACTTTTTGATACCCCCCGGGTTCAGCGTGATTTTCAGGGGCTCCAGCTCTTTTGAGGCTCAAATCGTGATTTTCAAGTACCCCGGCTCGACTTTGTTTTGGCGACCCCAGTGTGATTTTCATGAGCCCAGACGCGAACTTTTGAGGCACCGAACGTAATATTACGGCATGGAAGTGGCGACTTCCCCCGCTGCCCCCCCCCCCCCACCCCCAGGTGGCGACGCCCCTGGTTACAACAGGTAGCTCGCTGGATTCCCTCTGCGTGCTTACATTCTCAATAAATAGTAGTGCTGGACCTCGGGCGTGGGCGGGTGGAAATTGGTTGGATGCAAAGAGGATGCAAATGGATGACCGTTGTTCTACTCATTTATACTTTTTTTAAAATAAATTATTTGCAGGATTTGCTGAACTAAAATTGTGCAATCCGGAGTATGGTTCGGTTCGAGTATTTATCTTCCAATGGTTTAGTGACCTGACTACAAGGCAGGCTTAGTGCATACCCAGGTGCGCGCACTTTTCTAACCGTTCACAGGTCAAAACATAAATAGCGAATACTACGAAGGATGTGACATTTGCATATATAAAAGCGCAGCCAAGGGCCGTTGGTTGGTTATTGGTATTACGACACGTCGACCGTTGAGTCATGTAGCGTCGCCAATCTCTCACGCCGATTGGTCGCGGGCGAAGAGTAGCGACAGGTGAGACTCGAACCCACAACCTTTCGATTGTGAGACGAGCATCTTACCTCTAGACCACTCGTCCCCAGCCAAGGGGCCGTCATCCCCTTAGCAACCAAAAAGACATGAGATCAAACAAGAAATTTGGAGATTCTGACCGCGCAAAACCAAAAATTTTCGACGCTTCAAGCGCGACAAAAGCGTTTTCAATGTCATGTCATTTTTTAAGTCAGCCCCCACTTTAGAGGATCCTGGCTGCGCCACTGAGCATATGTACCATTACATTCCAACATATATTGTGGCATTACGGGGAATAGACAATCTCGTAATGGTTACCGGTCCGTGGGTGAGAAAAACGAATGTTCTAAAGGCATTGAAAGACGAGCCGATATCTGTCCCCCTAACTGTCGTCCGCATTGCCTAATCTTCTTGTACTCACAAAGGTATAATGCGCGAATACCGCTGTACCACATAGGTACAGCGGTACGATACAGAACTACAAAGAGCATTGTCCAATTGGTGTGTTGGGTCGATATATAGGCCTGGACATGCTTGAGGCCTCAAAATGCTCAAAATATTTCGAACGTTGATGTGAGTTATATGTCATAACTAAGAGTATATTCAGATACGTTGGAATGGTAATGGCCGGCACACCTGTTCCGACATATATTGTGGTGAGCCTTGAAAATGTTTCGACTGCCGTCGTGAGAAGATTCACGACCCCAACCCAGCCTTTTTCAAGGCTCACAATATCCGTTTGAGTAGTCGCAGTGATACGGCTTACGGGTTATTACTATTTCAACATATTACAATGCCGCCGTACATTCAGCACGTTTTCCGATAACTCTGTTCAGGAACTGTAGAAAGCTAGATGAGTCGAATGTATATGTCCCATCACTCAGCTATGGTATCTAGGAAATCAGTAGCATGGGAATCAGGCTTACAATATCAGCATTTCGCTTCAATCTGCAACAGTTCTGGAAATTTGCAGCTCCGTTCTGGGCTCGATCGCTAAGCGCCGTGCTGTACCATACCTGCAGGCAGCCCGGTATTACCGACCGCCACCACGCCACGAAACGTGGCACCCTCCTACCGCGAAACCGGCGCGATGGGATCAGGTGTCAGACCGGAGGGGAGGTGTGACAGGTGATCACTCATTCGAGATATGGCAATGGGCAGCCCGCCGGGGACTCGCCGAGTTACACACTTGCGGCAGTACAGACGAAATTCTACAAACTGGCTGTGGCAGTCAAAGGGTTAATAGAAAGTATTTAGAAGAAAAAAAGTCAAAACCAGATCGCATCACACCTGAACGCCCTCAGCCTCTAAGGTTAGTCAAGCAGGCCAAAGCCGGCCCGAGCAGTAGACGAGACTACGACGATAGCTACATGGATGTAGACATACCGTCCGGAACAATGGATGCTGACACCGCTTGCCGGTGTCAAGAGAGGTCATACCTGGCTCAATGCCAGCGCCGCCGGCCGAGTCGGGCCGCCAGGAAACTGGGTCAGCGCTCACCCAGCTAACCGAGCCAGATCAGCCCCCAGCCACTAGCAGTGACTCCGAGGATGAGTTGCCGCTGGCCGAAATAGCTGAACGTATGAAACGACCTCTGCCTACGTCTAGTGAACCAGAAAGTGAAAATTTACGTTCGAAAATAACGAAACGAGCAAAACCTCAGAACAGTGATTCCGAGGATAACCTACCTTTATCAGAATTAACAGAACGCATGCGAAATTCAGTCGAATGCCCACCGAGTATCCCTCCCAGAAAAACGACCTTTGGATATAACATCTGACGACGATTGTCCCCCATAAAAATTGCAAATTCACGACGACACGTCATCCTCTGAATATGATGCTGATGTTGAATGTGAACAAATGAAGCCTGATCAAGCTAGTATATTCGCAACTTTCGTGGAGAAACAGAACGCAATGAACGCAATGCTGGCGCAAATGAAATCGCAAACGGAATTGTTCAAATCAATGTTTGAATAGCTGATAATGATACTGAATGTGGACCTGTGAGTCGCTTCAAACAGTAGGATGTTGTATCACAAGACGCAGTGACGCCACATGTGATGGCGCGAGTAGCGTCATCTTTAATGGATTGCCCTGTACCGGCATGAGGATGTCAAACGGGACGCTGTGACGTCAATCCCACCGTGGTATTGTATGACACTAGTTTTCTGTGTTGCAGAATGTCGCGGGTGGTCAAAATAATCCCTATCCTATTGTTACTTATACTTGAAACTACCCACAGAGCTTTGCCTCTACCGCACGGTGCAGGGTATGCAACTGTTGAAACATGGAATGTGCATATGCCGATTCCAACAAGTGATGTGTCGGATATGTTGGCTGCAATGAACCACACGTTACATGTGTTTGAAAAACGTATAATCCAGTACCTAACTGACCATCCACGCTTCCCCTACGCGACCGACGTGAAATCCCAGGTGAGCGACCGCCTAACCACACTTAGATTAAACATAGCTGACACACTTGAAACAGCCCGATCAACAATCCTGCGAAACTTAAACCGGCATAGACGTTCTGTATAACCTGCCCAACCTTGATATCCCAATCTCCCAACTGAAACTCCAACTACGGACAGTCCGCGACCTCAGATATCATGTCAGACTGGGTCACTCGGCATTGGTAATCCCGGCAGCAATCGTGATTGCCGTGACTGGCATCATCGTCGTGTACTGTGTTTTGAAACGTAAACAAAGCTCTGTTCCCGGCGACAGCTCATCTGACCCTAATCCCTCCCACCTTGAACCACCCGGTGAAGATGTCATCATCGTACGATCTGGCACGAGACCAGAGGTCACCAGAGCTGACAACCGGGCATGATCTGATGGCCTGCTCAGCCTGCCGCAGGACGCCGATCGAGCCGCACGCCGCCGCACCCTGACTCAGCATGAACTTCGAGATCTCGCGAGTACTCGCAGTCAGGTGGAACTGCGTTGGCGCCGCTGAGTATCTGGTCGAGTGGGAAGGCTTCCTACCGTCCGAGGCAACATGGAAACATGCGGACTACATCCCTGAGGAACTTCTGCTCCGTGTAGCAGTCGCTGGGGAACTTCGCTCCCCATCGGTCGTTACGGGCCGCAGGGACGGCCTGAACCACGGGCGATGAAACCGCCCACCTACAGTCACCACGATAAATCGTGTGACACCTGCGGCCACCTCACGGAACGGCACACAGGATGCCCCTGTGGAACGAGGCCTTCGGCTGCTACCTCGGTCGACGAAACCGAGGAACTGGCTGCTGAACCGGCGCGAATGAGCGCCACCAACCAGGAACCTGCCGCTGAGAACGCCGTGAGCGTCACTACTGGAGACGCCGCCGGTGTTTCCGCTGAGGCCGCCGCTGACGATGCGAGCGCCGCCTCTGCAGACGGGCCGTCGCCGTGCCTGACGCCCGCCAAGCTGCCCAGGGCTGACGATACGGTTGGTACGGCAGCAATACTCGAGAACATTCGAAGAAGTGTAATCCTCTCACGAATACTTGGAAGAGCGCCAGAACGAACAGAACAGTGAATGTAACGAATAGGACAGTGGTGAATGCCGCACTGATGGTGCTGGCATGCGTGGGCAGTGGTCGCCCACGTCAAAGAGCTGTGCCGGACTAAACATTATATAGTGAACGTAATACCAGTGAACCAATATAGTAATACCAGTGAACGCCGCGACCGTCGCGTAATTAGTGTATCATGTTTAGCAAATGTCGTTTGTAAACTAACCTGGACTAGGGAGACGGGATCCATCAATTACCCCTTAGATTAACCCGCGTAGGATGTTATGAAATGTCGCGAGTGTTTGAAATATCGTTATGTAATGTCATGAAACTGTATAAAAGGCCGTTATAATCTAGTGGGATTTATAATTCCACTAGTGTGTGGAACCAAAATCTTTTCAGACATGCGCTGTGTTGTAACATTGTTCATTTTTACTTGTGTTATGTGGCCTTCAACCAACAAGAACGCGCCGAGTGAGTCAGCCCACAGGTGGTGGCGACTGCTATCATGATATTGTGACTGGACCGCGAAACCCAAATGCTTTGGTACCGACCCGGCATCCGTTCACGATAAAACACTGCATACCGGGCTACGCCCCAAGAATGCATCACTTCCGTGTGATGTGACGTCGAACGTGACCGGCCATGTTGGCCGGAGGTGTGCCAAAATGTGTGCAGCCAATCGCCGGCGGGCTATGGCGCCCCGTCACTAATGCAGCAGCCAATCACGGCGGCCGCAGGGTAGAGCCCTCTCCCGGCTGAGGGTGTCGGACGTGGTGAGAGAGAGAGAGAGAACTTACTGAGCGGCCGACGCGTACAGATCGTACCTGCTGTTGTAAATCGTTGTTGTGGTGTCGACAGAAGGTACCAAATTGCTGTCGACACCTGTCACTTTTCGGCCCTTACTTTCACTAACTTGCAAATATAACGCTATAAGTTCCGGCGTACTTTGAACGGGCGTTATCGCTACGCGAGCCACCTAGACTCTTCACGCCGTCAACGAAAACTTCAGTACAGTGTACTGCCGGTCAGGTGCAGCCAGGGCCGCCGTCTGCCAACATAGACCGGGTATGTGTGCTGCCGCTCAGGTGTAGCCAGGGCCGCTGTCTGTCAACACAGCCCGGGTATGTGTGCTGCCGGTCAGGTGTAGCCAGGACCGCTGTCTTCCAACATAGCCCGGGTATGTGTGCTGCCGGTCAGGTGTAGTCAGGACCGCTGTCTTCCAACATAGCCCGGGTATGTGTGCTGCCGGTCAGGTGCAGCCAGGGCCGCTGTCTTCCAACATAGCCCGGCTGCGAATGGGTGCGCTCATTGGGTAAACATGGGAAACGCAAATTTACCACCTGCAAAAATGCATCGCAAACAAGCGTTCACTGTATTGGGTACGTTTCGGCTACCGCGGGTCGCAGTAACATGAAACCCACACGTTTTTACAAATAATTGAATGGGGAATCGCATCGGTCCCACCCTTTTCACCTGCACGTGCCACGTGACAAGCACGGGAGGGTACATTGTGGCATTTGCTGTTTTGCGGCGTTTTTGACGGCTTGGATGAGGTCTGCACTGTTCGACCTGGCAATGAATGAAACAAATATGTTAGGTTAGGTGCATGCACTTGCTATTGTTCTGTCAAGCAGACGCCGAGCTGTGCCGAGTGTTCTGTTGAGAAGACGCCGAGCTGTGCCGAGTGTTCTGTCGAGCAGACGCAGAGCTGTGCCGAGGGTTCTGTTGAGCAGACGCCGAGCTGTGCCGAGTGTTCTGTCGAGCAGACGCAGAGCTGTGCCGAGTGTTCTGTGGAGCAGACGCCGAGCTGTGCCGAGTATTCTGTGGAGGAGAAGCCGAGCTGTGCCGAGTGTTCTGTGGAGCAGACGCCGAGCTGTGCCGAGTGTTCTGTCGAGCAGACGCCGAGCTGTGCCGAGTGTTCTGTCGAGCATACGCCGAGCTGTGCCGAGTGTAGGCGTGGCGCTGTCATGACACGAGTGGGCTCGTGTCGACGTCTGAAAACATTGACCTGATTACACACCAATCGTGAGCGAACCGCTGGGAGATTGGCAATGGAATTCGGAGACCAATTTGCCGCTTTTGCCGCGCCGATGCTTCGTCCCGAAACACGAGCGGGGTGGTGCGGATGCCGTCCTCGCCGGAGGAGTGAAATGTCTAGGGAAAACTACGATACATGACTCAGGGATGTCGATCTGAAAAATGCTTCGGTATGGCAAACAAAGGTCGTGGAATCAAAATTAGCATCAACCAGTGGATTGGAAGTGTTTGTTCCTGGCGTTCGTCGAGGACAAATGTGTTGAGCGGCGGATGGCGGTGGTGGCCCGAGCTGCCAATGACAGTTTAACACGGGCACTGGAGAGGGAAGGGCGAAATCCGCCAACCCTCCAATTTTTCGTAAATAACTAACGATTTTACCGGTCGATGTGCGCCATGTTTTGCGTACCTGCATAAAAATGTCCAGCGCGTGGCTGAAAATAAGCAAAAACTAAAATGGGCGGAAAATGTTTCGAGTTAGAGGCCGTTAAAGTCAAAACATTTCGTAGCGTCAGACCGCAAAAATCGGCGCTGATGCGCTTCCCGTATATCGGCAAAAGGGAAGTGTTCATGGCAATACTAGCGACTTGTTTGATGTATGTTGTTATGTTATATTGTTTCAAGATCATGCTAGGTCATCGTGGTCAAATCAGGTCAAGGTCATGACAGGTCAATGGAACCAAATTTGCTCAACTGGAAGGTTGTCATACACACAAATGACAGTCATGCGATTCATGTCATTTTGCATGTTACTCCCTACTAAAAACTTCTGTTCTTGTCATTGTGAACCTAAGCGTTTCCGTACTTCATTCATGTACTTCAGCCCTTTCTTCGTGAAGCCGATTGCGCCGGGCCGCCCGCCGGTCCGGCGGCCAGCCCGGTACCGGTAGCTGGAACCGGTAACTGACCCGATAAAGTGCTGATATATCGGTGATCTGAGGTCAAATGTCGGATCTATCATCTGTATTGCATCATTAGTTATGTCCAAAACATTATTGATGACCAATTTGGAGCATTTAAACACAATCGCAGCGATCCATAACCATGTCAAGCCAAGCCACGCAAAACAAGCCAAATATGACATATGTGACTTCATTTGACCTTGAAGATATTGACCTAAGGACATTAAATTTGCACACGATAGAGTTAACTAAAATACCCATATACCCTGACAATTTCTTTACTATGGCTATAACAAGAGCCGAGATAGTATGGGGGCGGAATCCGCCCACCCCCTCTCCAGTGCGCGTTATTTTCAGGGGCCCTCCAGGGCGCGTGCTAACATGGGAGGAAGTGTGTCCCCACGCGTGCTAAGTCCACGTTGTTCGGTTCTCGTAGCCGTAGCTTGCCTGTGCTCAGCCCGTGCTTTCTATGCGGTTTCCATACGGTGAAGCGTTTGTCCCGGTATGTATGCTGCCGGTCAGGTGCAGCCAGGGCCGCTGTCTGTCAACACAGCCCGGGTATGTGTGCTGCCGGTCAGGTGCAGCCAGGGCCGCTGTCTGTCAATACAGCCGGGTACGTGTGCTGCCGGTCTGGTGTAGCCAGGGCCGCTGTCTGTCAACACAGCCCGGGTATGTGTGCTGCCGGTCAGGTGCAGCCAGGGCCGCTGTCTGTCAACATAGCCCGGGTATGTGTGCTGCCGGTCTGGTGTAGCCAGGACCGCTGTCTGTCAACACAGCCCGAGTATGTGTGCTGCCGGTCTGGTGTAGCCAGGACCGCTGTCTGTCAACATAGCCCGGGTATGTGTGCTGCCGGTCAGGTGCAGCCAGGGCCGCTGTCTGTCAACACAGCCCGGGTATGTGTGCTGCCGGTCTGGTGTAGCCAGGGCCGCTGTCTGTCAACACAGCCCGGGTATGTGTGCTGCCGGTCAGGTGCAGCCAGGGCCGCTGTCTGTCAACACAGCCCGGGTATGTGTGCTGCCGCTCAGGTGTAGCCAGGGCCGCTGTCTGTCAACACAGCCGGGTATGTGTGCTGCCGGTCAGGTGCAGCCAGGGCCGCTGTCTTCCAACACAGCCCGAGTATGTGTGCTGTGGCCGGTAGAGCCCCGATATGGTTTTCATACAATCAGACCAAACTATTACTCAGGATAGCCAAAGCCAGATATTGGCTGCTCTCACCATGCCGGATGGCCTTTGTGGCGAAATAAACGCAGCACCACCAAGCGAGAGCATTTCAATAAAACACATAAATATTATGGCAACATTTATCTGCATTGCATCTGGATACAGTGAGCGGTGGAAACGTTTATCCGACTGCCGTCTTCGCCACGTTTATAGGTCACCCAATTGTTCGGCCTGTTGCTTCTCCGGCCATCGCCAGGTATTGTTTGGCCTTGGGAAGGAACTGGTGGTGGCTATAGCTGGCTATTTACTACATGTTTCAGTTGAACACCGTTGGAAGTACCTGGGTTCGAACTCGGGCCTCCCGCGTGTGATTCCGTCGTACCAACCACTCCCTATTGCGGTACAATTATAACACCTTCGTCGGTGTTAGATTTGCATTTCATTTACCTCCCATGGTATGGCTGATGATTTCTCGCAGTATTAACACGCGCCCTGGAGGGCCTCTGAGAATTACGCGCACTGGAGGGGGGGCGGATTCCGCCCCCCTAAGATCTCGGCTCCTAGTAAAGCTGAAGGAACGAAATTCGCATGGTGGATGGGCACGGTAGTGAACTCTATTGTGTGCAATTTTCGTGACCTTAGGTCAATATCTTCAAGGTCAAATGAGGTCAGATTGGCAAAATTTTCCGGTTTTGCGTGGCTTGGCTTGTCATAGTTATGGATCGCTGTGATTGTGTTTAAATGCTCAAAAATGGGCATCAATGATGTTTTGGACATTACTAATGATGCAATGCAGATGCTAGACCCAACATTTGACCTCAGGTCACCTATATAGCACCACTTTATCAGGTCAGTTACCTGTTCCAGTTACCGGAACCGGCCGCCCGCCCGACTGCTCCGTCGGGCAGCTCGGAGCAATCGGCTTCGTGAAGAAGGGAGTGAAGTACATGAATAAAGTATGGAAACGCAATGACAAACAGTACAAATGACAACCAGTAGTGCATTTATGGCAACATTCCAGTTGATCAAGTTTGGTTCCATTAACCTGTCATGAACTTGACCTGACTTGACCTTGGTGACCTAACATGACCTTGAAACTATACAGCATATCAATATGCATCAAACAAGTCCCTAGTGTTGCCTAGAACACTTCCCTTTTGTCAGTATACTGGGAGCGCATCTGCGCCGATTTTTGTGGTCTGGCGCTATAACATTTTTTTATTTAGCGGCCCCTAACTTGAAAAATTTTCGGGTGATTTCCATTTTTCTTACTTTAAACGACGCGCCGTTCATTTGTAAGCAGGTACACCGAAAATCGCGTATATCGACCGGTAAAATCTGCAGTTATTTGCGAAAAACCGGAGGGGTGGGCGGATTTCGCCGCCCCCCTCCAGTGCGCGTGTTAACCGGATGTGTTGCCACTATGGTTGTTTCCATTGTTCTCTCCGCCAAACTATCATACGGCTTTTTAATTCCTCGAGAAAACGTTTACTCACGACACCCCCAATTGGTGAGGTGCAGGGCTGGGTCCCGAAGGATCGGTTGGTGGCCGATACAAATATCCAATTCCGATCCAATTACGAAACACTCTTCGGATTTGAACAGCTAATATACGTCGAGTCTGCTTACAGTATTTCTGGTTTTATCCTATATCCTCACATTCCGTCTGGTGGGAATCCTTAGAGACACCCTGTGTAGCTTCCAAATTAAGCGTTGCACAAAGCAAATGGGGTATCATAGGGGAGTCCTCGACGGACAGGGTTCGAAAATTGTATCACTTTTTAAGTTGAGATAATTTTGAAACAAAAATAGGGTTTAGATACAAATTGATTTGTCGAACGCATTATACATTTGCATATTAAGGTAATTTAGGGAGCGCAATGCATCTTTGACTCTCTCTAGGTCACGTCAACTCCGAATAAACCACAAGAACAGCGGTGTAGCAGCATAGGCAGAGTTCACATTGCCCACTTTATTGTGACCTAACCTTAGGTAAGTTGACGGAGGTCAAGCAAATTGAACAAGGAACTTACCGCGATGCTTCTGCAGGTATACCAAGGTAAACCTGATGTTAGAAGAACATGTATATTCTAAAAATAGGAAAATTGGCTCAAAATTGACAAGTTGGCTGTGACCTCAGGTCATTGACCTGAAGTCAAACACAAATTAGAGATAAACGTTTTGGAGGCACTGCCTAATTGTACCCAGGTAGCGAGTTCCATTTCAATATCTCTTCATGTGTATCGATCCTTCAACATTTTTGGAGGTGGTTATCTTTGAACTGAGCTAGGTCAATGACATTATATGAAATAATGTTTGTATTTTCCTATCAGACACATACATAATCACGGAAAAGGTACTGACAATTTGCGGCGCTGGGTGCCGCCAATTTCTCGCTGACGCAGAAAAGCCTTCGGTGTGCGTAAAATGACCCCTCCAGACGGGTAGGTTAGGACAACATTTAGGTAACACAATGCTATATGCTTCGAAAAAAGAGTAATTTTAGTGCAAACTTTTGGCAAAAATCGATCTCTTAGAGGCAGCGTTCATGGCTCCTCATCGAACCGCCATTGGTCAGATGGAGACGATTGACTAGCATGAGACGAAACACTCATAGATAACATATATATTTAATGGACTCCAATCATAGACAAAGAGTCGCACTAAAATGTTACGAAGATCAACTGAGGGGCACATATGACACTAGCTGCAGGCTCCATCAACCAGTCTAGTGTGGAAAATAAGTCCCACATGGCTTCCACTACTACGACAAAACGTCCCTTTAAACCAGGAAAGATGAATAAGGTACACTTCTGACACAAACTGAGCCGTCCTGAATGCCCGAGTTGTTAGCACAACGGAATAAGAAGCAGGTGAAACCAAGTTGAAATCGGGATGGTTCCATTGGTGTTCATCTGCGACACATGGGAGTAGCAACTATCATAATCACCAGGTCCTCCAGAACGTATCTGACGATGGCCGACGAAGCAATTTGCGAAAATGTTGTGTAGCTAAAGTACTTGACGAGGACGATAGTAAGAATATTTTGAACACTAGCGCTAGAAATAATAAACACATAGTTACGAACCATCCGCTAAGCGATAGTCATGCGTCGAAGCGTAAAAATATGAAGACTACAGCGACGACGATAAAAAATTACAGCAGTGAAGAAAAGGATTTAGAAACATATCTTGGGTCTTTCTAATCTGCAACAACACATCACTTTGTACAAAAGGCGAGAATCAAAAAGGCCTAAATCAAAAGAGAAAAGACGGACAGACAAAAAGCGCCAAGAAGCTTGGGAATATAATCTCAGACACATGACCAAGTTCCACCTCTTCAACCCATCATCCCGCCTTCCTCTCGGCATGGTTGGATTCCTCCTCCCCGGCAAATCGGGGACAGCCAGACAGACAGTAAAGCCAGACAGCTGTAGCAGGGCCAGCATCGCGGAGAGACAGTGAAAGTGTTTCCTTTGTTTGGCGCCTCATGCGGATCAGGCGCTTCCTCGTCCAGACGAGGCTTCCCGAGAGCCACCGGGAGAGGAACTCGCTTGTGGTGACATGGGTGACATCACAATGGTGACGGACTTCATCTATGAAACGTTATCAACTTTCAACAGAATAAGTTGCCTGCTGGTTATTCGGGTTTGGGGCACCGTTAGTCGTCATGAGCGGAATAATACCGGTGGCGCCGCTCTGGTGGTGGGTTTGTGAAGGAACACTACCACAGTGGGCTCGCTATGATTAGTGCTATATTCTAGTTTCTAAAGGAGGGGCAAGTAATTTCAAATGGTCAAATATAAACAACATTGAAACAAGCTCAAGTTCGTTCTATTATCAAGTCGTTTCACCCTGTCACTTTGCGCTCAAAGTAAAATGGGAACAATTGGCCACTCAACATCTTGTAATAAAACGCGTCATACATCTTCTATGTGATGTGCTGACAATTTCCAACGTTCTTAACTACACGAAAATTGAACGTGCTACATTTTTATGTCATCTTGAATAACTTCCATGATGGTTTAACCCCTTAATTTTTGCACTCAATTCCAGGATTTGTGTCTCGAATTATCACATTGTATAATCACATCCTTCAAATTGTATATCAGATGTTCTGCATTTGCGAATTAATTGTAAATGGTCTCAAATAAACCGACATAAAATCAGCTGTCATCTTATGCCATACTCGACTACTTTTATATAAATATAACCCTGCCATTTTTCAACTTTAGACATGAAACTTTTAGGCATTATTGAGGTTTTGACGTGACTCGATGCACGTCAAGTGCCGACAGTTGCTGCCCAGAGGATCCGAACGACCGCCGAACGGCGACACGACATAAAGTTCCAGCAGTGATCAATACCAAGCAACATTGGCTCTACCACGGTAAAATTGTGTAGGAGAAAATTACGGTTGAATTATTTCCATTCAACGCACACAAACGTAATGTTCTTAAACAATATCAAGGAAGCTTGTCGGCCTCACCTCCAGTGGTGGTGGAAATCATGCCAGGCACATTGCCTTTCGTTTCAAATACGAAAATTTGCATGTAACTTTGGCATTGGGGCCCATTAACGTTCCGGGAATGGTTTC
Organism: Ashinkailepas kermadecensis; assembly: GCA_034440615.1. Classification (NCBI taxonomy): domain Eukaryota; kingdom Metazoa; phylum Arthropoda; class Thecostraca; family Neolepadidae; genus Ashinkailepas; species Ashinkailepas kermadecensis. The sequence continues at coordinate 4,324 of JAOTOM010001905.1, read as the reverse complement.
GCGCCCCCGCCATACCATGAATGGCGTTGCGGTCAGCGGCGGGCCGCGGGCCATGGGCGGCGCCGCCGGCCGCCCGCCGTCTACGGTGGATGAAGATCAAGAAAATAGTTTCAGAAGACAATATGCAAAGTAAGAAAATGCGCAATGTATCACTTTAAGTGGCAATGAAATTGACGTCTGAAGGCAAGCTAACTTTAGTCTCGTCTCGTGGGGGCGGGGGGCGAGCGGCGCAACCCCATAAGGCTTTCCGCGAATAGTGAAAGAAGGGCGAGCGGTTGCGCGCCGAAATTTGGCATATCTTTTCCCACATGAATTTGGCATGTTGTGATACAATTTTGAGGTCAGGTCATCCAGAGTTAAGGAGTTAGTCAAGGTCAAGTGAGATTACCTACAGAAAGTTCAACCAGTCGGCACGCTTTAACGGATAAAGATAGTCTAATGAAACTTTCAGTGTTTGCTTATCTTTTTGGAAGGAAACAAAACGCACCAGAGGATATTTTTTTCGTTTTAAATGGCATTAGTTTTGCATATTTGACTAATAAATGCTAAAATGGAAGATTTTGGCTAAAGTAAGCATTTTTTATGAGAGCTAGTTTACTTCAAACAACGTTATGCGGTCCGCTCTACGCATTATACAAATAAAAATGTTAAAAAAATTTAAAGCTCAAAATTTTGAAAATACAAAAAGAAAATATGGGTCGACAAGAAATGTAAGGGCCATGGTCCATTTCTCTTTCCATTTCTGATTCCAAACTTGTTTTGTTTTTCAAATCTCCTACAAAATGAGAGAGCCAAAAACAGTCGTCAGTCGTGAAAACATAGACCCCTAGTGACGTCACTTTTTGGGGATAAAATTTTTGGGTTGGTTACTGGCCTTACTCGTTGACCGCTTTCGTTTTCATACGACGCTTAGTTTGGAGATTAGAGGGAGGGGGAGTTGTATCAACCCCCCTCCAAGTGAGGTCTGACCAGAAGAACGGGAAGGGTTAAAGTATGCACTTCGCATCAAATTTTATGGAGACAGAGTCTCATAAATTGCAACTATATTCTTCGCGCACGCACTAGTGAGCATCCGGGTGCGCTTGTCGCGGGCGCATATTTCAGAGTTATTGAATGACATCAAGAACCAGCCAGTTTTCTTTTTTACTGGATATCCCCGATGTTTGTATTAACATTGCGTCATGCGCGTAACGCGCTGACCATTTTTCAAGATGGGGGACGATACTTGTGGAGGGGGATGGCAATCAATAATGAACGAATTTTGAATTCAAGAATCTGTATGCAACACCCAGAAAGTAATTCTAAACTCTTCGAAAGTTGGTGAGACCACCGGAATTTGAATAGACTAACACGTAAACGAAGTGAAAGGTGAACGAATGACATTATGCGCAATTCCGAATATTAATCAAAAAATCTCATCCAACACCAGGTATGTTGGAGTTTCGCTTCGAGCACGGACAAGCGTCCTATCGTACAGATAGCGTAGTCATCCCCCAGCATGTGCACTGAAAACATATTTGATCACCTTTAACAATGTAAACTATCTTTGTGATTAAGGGGTGGTGAGCGCAGAAGACCACCCCTTACCACCTGTAAAACCATGTGCTTGTTTATTGGAGTGTTCGGCATAGTTACCCTACCTGGCTACCACATTCGCTGGGGATACGATTCCCTTATTATCATGAAAAACCGGGTAACTATTTTCAGTACCCAGCTGGAAACCATCCTACATTATCCCTCCTGGTATACATCCAATAACACAGTGAGCAAGAGCGTTTTTAGAACCACCTCTACAAGCCCCCTCTACAATAGTAGGAGCCTCGATTCCTGTGAGGCTGTTCATGGGGTATTTGACACACTTGAATTGACGGAGAGAAAACGTTGTTTTTGGTTCGCACGGTACAACACGTTGCTAACACCATTGAGACAGGCCACTGATTGCTGCAACCTGAACTTGAGGACAAAATAATACTCAGTGTACACAACAACCAGATGGTGCATTGCGCAAAACGATCATAACGAAATATACACGCCAGCGCTGTTCCAGAGCAGGAATGCCAGCACAGGTGTTTTTCCTGAAAATTATTGGGGGCGGGGGGCACAATGCAAGAAAGCAATGGGCGAGCCCAAATGGATCGGTGGCGGTAGGGGGGGTACATTCCATAAGGTCCGATGATAAAAGCTGAAATTATTGGGGGCAAAGCCAACATTAAGGGAGTACTTTCTCGCTCAAAATTATAGAAAACAACTCTTCTGGGTGCCAGTTTAGCACTCTTTCGCAAGCTATCTTATTGGAGACCTTCCAGGTCGGGCGAAAGCGAGCAACGTTTGAGTGCTGTCGGTCAGCGGGCCGCAGCGCCAGAGCATGTGCTGCGCCATACCTGTCCACGAGAACTGACCAATGACGCTCCGAGTAGAGCTGAATAATGATTCTCAGGAAACCGGTAGATTGTGACGACATTGGAGACTGACCGACCTACGGCGGTTGATGGGATGATGTCCTTTATCAATATGGTGCAAACGGCTGTTTGCACAAGTGACATAATACATGAACCGTGCTCGGACCAAGTTTACATTTTTGGCCGTCAACAACGCCAACGCAGCCTTTGGCCAATCAGAGATCGGAATTTGATGTAATGCTTGACAATATACCGGTCATCTAACACTGCTCCTCCTCTGATTGGCCCCAGACTGTGTTGACGACAACCATTTCAAATAGCTCTGAACCTGCGATGCAGCCTTGCATAACTGCTTCCATTCACATCATTTCTGAGCATCAAAAATGCTACCATTTACTGGCATATACGACAGAGTGAAGGAAGAGCATGCACACGGGGAACTTCTCTAGCATATTCAGATGTAACATGCGATTTCCATGCATATATAGTGGATCATAAGCAAGACCATAGGCTACTGAGGGGTATAATCCCATCAATGTAACGTCAAGGGCAGTGGCACATCCAGGATTTTCCAGAGGGTGTCCCGACACAAAGAAAATGTGGAAAAACGGAGGAGCCGTTCAACGCGCGATGCGCGCTGGGTTTTGCAATGGCTTTACATGGTGAAAACTCAATTTTTTCGTTCATCACGTGTATTTTGGTTGCTAAGCCCTCGGGCTCCTTGGCTGTACCTCTAGTTGAGGGGATGCATCCCTATTCACTCCCGGGGGGAGTGATTTTGACATCCATGTAAATACTAAGCTAATCTAGTCATAACTGATTTTAAAAGACCTGGGGATGCTCAGTGAAACAGTTGGTAGTCTTTAAGGGAATGCTTAAGGTTCTCGAGCGATCTCGACTAGATACAAAGATCCACTACTATGAGCGGTCATCCTGGCCCCAGCCTGCGATCACCATGCCATTCAGTGGGACAACTGCGCCATCTCTGAACCACAGAACAAACTACTCATTTACCCAGCCACCACAGGCGGCCGGACTGCCGGACCACAAGAACCGAACAACATCGTCGTGGTGGCGCCACTGTCGGACTGGCACCGCTCAGTCGGCTCGACGCCAATGCATGCGTTTGGCACGTCAGTGGCGTTTTGCAATGCAAAGCTCACTTACCCACACCACTGCTACCCGAAACAATGGCGCAGCCAGGATTATTTGTTCGGAGGGAGGGGCGGCACCGGAGGAGTGCTCCCTTCCCTGGGAATATCCCTTTCCTTCCGGTGGGGTGCACCTACCTTGGTGCCCACGAGGGGGGCTTTGCAGAATGCAGAGGTGCCTCGATGACAGTTGGGAGACAGTCTACAGTCTACAGACTATAGGGGTGCCCCACATCGGCTGAGACCCAGACCCCAGACTGCAGGGGTGTCCTACCACGGCTGACGTGCCCCTCTGTGCAGATTGCAAGAGTGCCGCAACGACTGTAGCCCCTAAAAATCGTGCGGCAGATGTAGGGAAATTATTATCCTGGCTCGTGTTGTATCGTGTAGACCTTGCTCGCGACAATTTGTCCGAAAATACAACTACGAATACCTATACTTTATTGTTAGGGATTGTGCTTAAATGATACGGCGACGTCTTGCAACACAGCGACCTTAATTCCCAGCAGTTGTCTCACATACACCGTCACGTGCCTCTCTGAAGTTCGTAACAGATACAAAAGTCCCTCTCGCGGCACAGTGGCAGTCAGCCCTCCAACGGCAGGTCCGCTCGATCCGTCCACCGAACCCCGCCTGCCACGGCTAGCTGCGCGATCCTCTCGTCGCTCGGGGACCGTACCGCCACACGTGGCACGTGGTCACGTGCCGATACCACCTATCGCACCACCCATACCTCGAGGGAGGGGCATGGTCGAAGCCACCCGGCCGGATATG
>JAOTOM010001904.1:0-83782 GCA_034440615.1 Ashinkailepas kermadecensis | reverse complement strand
ACGCGGATTCAGATCCCGTCTATCTCTAAGGAACTCAACATCGACGTGGTCGAGGTGGAGAACCTACTGGTGTCCTGTATCCTCGACAAGTAAGTTGGTAAAGCATTGCTGAATACGTAAAAAGCCAGCTCTGTTTGATATTTTAAAAAAAAACACTCACTAGTGCCAATTAACCCATCAGCTGAAATAATGAGGTGTGCATGGTGTATGAAACATGAAGTTGGCAGGTGTCAATGGCTTGCCGAATCAAGTAGAGTGTGGAAGTTGATTGACTTGTGCAAAATAGTTTAGAGGGTTTCTGATTGTTTGTGTTACACGACAAAATGCTACTTGACAAGTTTCATTTCGTTAAACTTTTCCATTGACTTCGTTGTTTGCTAGTGTTCCCATCTGGCCTAGGTATGAAATCCTAAATGTATGTAATCCGAAGGACTGTTCTTTCCCTTTCATTTGGAGTTGATAGTTCACCCTCGCAAGTGGTGCATGGCCGGGAAGGTGTTTGTGATAACCTTTGACATTCACATTGAGGATCCTTTGTTGTGCCCGTGGAGGTATTTTGTCTGGATGGCTTTGTTGTCATAATAGCTTCATTTGAGCCATTGTGCTTCTTCACAAAGCCCTTTCCAGTCGAATTATGCGGGCGAAGGGGCCACTTACGTAGCAGCACCGCCGTGATACATGATATGGCTGGTGTGTAATTGCGGGATCAATGTCAATGTCAGGTGGTGGCGCTGCGCCCTTCTGTTTGGCCACGCAGCAGATGTGGCAGAAAGTGCTCGGCATTACTCGGTAATACGCCACATGAGGCCGGCCGCCGACAATGAGATGATCTCTGTTGCATGGTATGTGGCTGATGGGCTCAGCTGACGCCAGGGCGGCCCGCACTCCAAACTCAGCTGATCACCTGAGCCGCCGGAAACGGCATCTCACGCGATGACCCGCCAGGCACGCGCGTGACCTGACCTGGCCTGACCTGATCCGGTGCCGGCAGCACGATCGCGGGCAGCATCGACCAGGTGAACCAGGTGCTGGAGCTGGCGCGGGAGCCGCATGAGACGCGCCGCTACCACATGGTGGACCTGTGGTCGAAGCAGCTGTCGTCGCTGCACGCCACCGTCGTCAATCGTATGATGTAGCCGGCCTCGCCCCACCGTTCGGCCAGTGGAGGTCTGCCGCTCACGCCGCCCGGGTAGTGGGGTCTGCCTGGCCGCATCACCCGGCTGCTGGGGCTTGGCCGGCCACGCCGCGCGGCCTGTGCAGCCCGGCCGGCCACGCCGCACGGCTGATGCAGCCTGATGAGCCACACTGCCCAGCCGATGTAGTCTGATGAGCCACGCCGCCCAGCTGGTGTAGCCTGATGGCCCATGCCGCCCAGCCGGTGTAGCCTGATGAGCCACGCCGCCCAGCTGGTGTGGCCTGATAACCACGCCGCCCAGCTGGTGTAGCCTGATGAGCCACACCGCCCAGCTGGTGTGGCCTGATGATCCACACCGCCCAGCTGGTGTGGCCTGATGAGCCACGCCGCCCAGCTGTTGTGGCCTGATGATGCACACCGCCCAGCTGGTGTGGCCTGATGAGCCACGCCGCCCAGCTGGTGTAGCATGATGAGTCATGCGGCCCAGCTTGTGTGGCCTGATCCACACCGCCCAGCTGGTGTGGCCTGATGACCACGCCGCCCAGCTGTTGTGGCCTGATGATCCACACCGCCCAGCTGGTGTGGCCTGATAAGCACACCGCCCAGCTGGTGTGGCCTGATCCACACCGCCCAGCTGGTGTGGCCTGATGAACCACGCCGCCCAGCTGTTGTGGCCTGATGATCCACACCGCCCAGCTGGTGTGGCCTGATAAACCACGCCGCCCAGCTGTTGTGGCCTGATGATCCACACCGCCCAGCTGGTGTGGCCTGATGAGCCACGCCGCCCAGCTGGTGTAGCATGATGAGTCATGCGGCCCAGCTTGTGTAGTCTGATGAGCCACGCCGCCCAGCTGGTGTGGCCTGATGGCCCACGCCGCCCAGCTGGTGTAGCCTGATGGCCCACGCCGCCCAGCTGGTGTAGCATGATGGGCCACGCCGCCCAGCTGGTGTAGCATGATGAGCCATGCGGCCCAGCTTGTTCAGTCTGATGAGCTAAGCCGCCCGGCCGGTGTAATCTGATGAGCCACACCGCCCGGCTTGTGTAGTCTAGTGAGCTACGCCGCCCAGCTCGTGTGGCCTGATGGGTCACGCCATCCGGTTGTTTATATGCTGTGATGTCGGTGAGCCACGGATTGCACGGAGCCGCGGATTCTTTAGGTAGCTGGCCCAGAGAAGCCGCATCCCAGCTGATCCAGGCGGAGGGCGGGTGGGTTTTGACGCTGTCTTGCCGGTGGATCACCGTCCCGGGGGCGTGCCGCATCCCAGCTGATCCAGGCACAGGACGGTGGGTGGTGACGCTGTCTTGCCGATGGACCACCGTCACAGGGGCGTGCCGCATCCCAGCTGATCCAGGCACAGGACGGTGGGTGGTGACGCTGTCTTGCCGGTGGACCACCGTCACAGGAGAGTGCCGCTCCGTCCGCTGGTCACTACGGGCGGCGGTGTTTGAGATGTCGGGTCCCCGTGCTGAAAGTCGTCGATAATCGAGTACGACAAAAATGAGTGACCCGCCGTCAGTTGTCGATGGTTCGCCGCCACTTCGACGCCGTCTGGAGTGTTAACATGCGGCGTCTTCGCTCGGGTTGTCCGTGGCGGCTGTGGCATCGGTTGTCGGTCACCTGAATTTTGGGCTGCTGGCACACTAGGTGATAAAACCGGTCACCTTGCAGACCGCTCATCTGCTGGCGCTCCGCAGCCACCTGGTCGATGGTCAGAGTACCCCGTGGTGTGTCGTGCGTTAAGTGTGTGTTGAACAATGACTGTGCTTGTAAATACATTTTTGACACATAATGCTGGGTTTTCGTAAAGTCCAGCACTGAAGCATTAAGTGGTGAAAGGCCGGCGCTGGGACAGTCTGCGCTAGGTGGTGGAGAGCCGGCGCTGAAATACGGCGCTAGGTGGTGGAAGACCGGCGCCGGGACAGGCAATCTGTGTTAGGTGGTGGAAGGCCGGCGTTGGGACAGTCTACGTTAGGTGGTGGAAGGCCGGCGCTGGGACAGTCTACGTTATGTGGTGGAAGGCCGGCGCTGGGACAGTCTACGTTAGGTGGTGGAAGGCCGGCGCTGGGACAGTCTACGTTATGTGGTGGAAGGCCGGCGCTGGGACAGTCTACGTTAGGTGGTGGAAGGCCGGCGCTGGGACAGTCTACGTTATGTGGTGGAAGGCCGGCGCTGGGACAGTCTACGTTAGGTGTTGGAAGGCCGGCGCTGGGACAGTCTACGTTATGTGGTGGAAGGCCGGCGCTGGGACAGTCTACGTTAGGCGGTGGAAGGCCGGCGCTGTGGTAGTTTGCGTTAGGTAGTGGAAGGCCGGCGCTGTGATTGTCTGCGTTTGGTGGTGGAAAGCTGGCGCTGTGGTAGTCTGCGTTTGATGGTTGGAGGCCGGCGTTTGGACAGTCTGCGTTTGGTGGTGGCCTTGATAGTCTGGCACTGGGACATCGCGTCGGGTTGTGACAAGGTGATTGTGCACCCGTGGTGTTTGTAATGAACTGCCGGAACTGTCGATCACTACTTGAGGTAGGAACCGCTAATCAGTGCAGCGACCACCAGGTGCTGTGAAAGCATCTCTAATCCGCCTGCTGACGCTGCACATCACCGTACAAGACGGCGACTTGACGCTCCGCATCACCACATAAAACGGCGATTTGACGCTCCGCATCACCACATAAAACGGCGATTTGTTGACGGTCCACATCATCACATAAGACAGCGACTTGTTGACGCTCCGCATCACCACATAAGACGGCGACTTGACTCTCCGCATCACCACATAAGACGACTTGTTGACCCTTCACATCACCACATAAGACGACTTGTTGACCCTTCACATCACCACATAAGACGGCGACTTGTTCGCGCCCACGCACTGGGAAGCCTGCTGCAGTTCTGGGAAGCGTATCGCTGATAATCCAGACTTCTACGACAAGAGAAAAGCACCTGGATGTCTAAAAGTGTCAGTGTAGTGTATTCATGACGCTTGGCGCCTGTAAGCCACGGTGACCAAGTCTTCCGTCGGTCAGCCCTTTCCCCGCCCGGGAGATAGCCTGGTCCACTGGAGTTCACATGATAATGTCGCTGTGTACGATACGGTATGGTATCGCTGTGAACGATACGGTATGGTATCGCTGTGTACGATACGGTATGGTATCGCTGTGTACGATACGGTATGGTATCGCTGTGAACGATACGGTATGGTATCGCGTGTACGATACGGTATGGTATCGCTGTGAACGATACGGTATGGTATCGCTGTGTACGATACGGTATGGTATCGCTGTGTACGATACGGTATGGTATCGCTGTGTACGATACGGTATGGTATCGCTGTGTACGATACGGTACGGTATCGTTGTGTACGATACGGTATGGTATCGCTGTGTACGATACGGTATGGTATCGCTGTGTACGATACGGTATGGTATCGCTGTGTACGATACGGTATGGTATCGCTGTGTACGATACGGTATGGTATCGCTGTGTACGATACGGTATGGTATCGCTGGGTACGATACAGTATGGTATCGCTGTGACGATACGGTATGGTATCGCTGGGTACGATACGGTATGGTATCGCTGTGTACGATACGGTATGGTATCGTTGGGTACGATACGGTATGGTATCGCTGTGTACGATACGGTATGGTATCGCTGTGTACGATACGGTATGGTATCGCTGTGTACGATACGGTATGGTATCGCTGTGTACGATACGGTATGGTATCGCTGTGTACGATACGGTATGGTATCGCGGGTACGATACGGTATGGTATCGCTGTGTACGATACGGTATGGTATCGCTGTGTACGATACGGTATGGTATCGCTGTGTACGATACGGTACGGTATCGTTGTGTACGATACGGTATGGTATCGCTGTGTACGATACGGTATGGTATCGCTGTGTACGATACGGTATGGTATCGCTGGGTACGATACGGTATGGTATCGCTGTGTACGATACGGTATGGTCGGCTCAGCCGTGCCACCGGTAATTCTTGCCGAGTTGAGACATTCAACTGATGATGAAAATGGTTGCTTGGTTACCGGGAAACAGCCAGTGCTTTGAATGGTCACTTGGTTACCGGAAAACGGGGAGTTCTTTGTTTGGCTACCGGGAAACGGTGAGTACTTTGTATTTTTGCGTGATGCATTCATCGAAGAAAATCTTTAAATGTTTTGGGCAGTTTATGAGCACATGCTAACAATTGACTTGGCCTCCGTGTGTCTGCCCTGTTATCCTGGGGTTTGACTACTGATTGCGATGGTGGGAGGGGCGGATGGTTTTAGAACGTCCATGGACGTGCAAATATTATTTTTGTTGTCCAAATAAAGTGAAGTGTCTTCTTTGGACGTGCAATGATTTATCAATGACACATAGCATGTTGATCCTCATGAGTTTTATCCTCTTCACACCGATTATGAGGATAGTACCGCCTTGATCTGACATGTTTAACACGTCGAAGAGTCACGGCCACGGTACGGGGAACTTGCACCAATCCGGATGAGTTAAGTTTTATCACTGGTGCAACTTATCCCGGATCGAGTGATGAAATCTGCGCCTGTATTTGCGTCGGCGTGTCAACCATGGAGTCAAGAGAACTGGAGCCCACCAAGCTCAGTGGGGAAGACGGGCAGGGAAAGAGACATTTCAAATTTGGAGGGTGCCAGTGCACCCATTCTCCCAAGATAACATTGCTCTCCTAAATGATTTTGGGGTGGGTGCTAGAAAGTTTTGGTGTCATTCTTCCCAGTCATCGCACATGAGCCACACGTTCAATATCATAGACGGGAGCCCATGCACAGTCACACCCCAACACATCCGTTTCAGTTTTGTTGGGTTGGGCACTTCGGCCTGCTCAGGCCATTTCGTGCCGTGAGTAGAATGAATGAAAATGTATGTTATAACAGTCAGTTTATAACTCTTGAAGCAAGTTGGTTTTTCGGAGAAAAATGAAAAGTAGATTGATGAGGAAAGGGTGCTGATCTCATAGTAGTGTGGGTAAAGAAAAGGGGATGCTGTGTGTACGACAGTAGTTGCTAAGTGTTTTTCCATGGTCATGGTAACGTTGACAGTGTAGGAGAATATGTGAAACTGTAAGATGAGTGTTGCATGATGGGCATGAAGGTCGTGGTGAAGCAGTGTAAATATATCGATGGGTGAGAAAAGTGTGACCTATGCGGAGCCGTGATATAACTTTTTTTTAATATGATGTCCAGTTTTCGATGACAGGTTTGATGAGACGTAATTGTGTGTAGTTTGTGGTTTCAGTCCATTGTTGGTTGCAAAAATGTCGAATGTTCTGTCGTATTGTTGATTTGATGGCGTCAAAATGTGGTGGGATTTCTGTGATGTGTGGTAATTGTAATGATTGTTTTGCGAAATGATCTGCTTCCTCGTTTCCTGGGATGCCACAGTGACTGGGCACCCACAGGAAACGGACGTTCATGCCCATCAGATGAAGTGTTTCAAGTGTGTCATAAACGGAAATATGGCAATGGTGCGAAAAGGAAAGTGAAGAAAGAGATTGAAGAACAGATTTTGAGTCGGAACAAATGACATGGGGCATGGGGTGACAAATTTAACGGTTGCGAACATAGCGAAGGGCAGTGAGAATGGCGTGCAATTCGGCGATGAAAATGGAGGTCCCGTCTGGTAAGCGATGCTGTTTTGTGTGTGTACCTGAAACAATGGCATTTCCTGTGCAATTTGCGTTCTTGGATCCGTCGGTGAAAACAAAAGGAACATGGCGATAACGAGAACGAAACTGTTGGAATTTTTGTTTGGCGTATTCTGGACAAAGTTGTGATTTTGGAGTGGTGGTGAGATAGAAAATATGTCTTTCGGTCATCTGCCACGGTGGTGTAGTTGGTGGAGAGAGAGCAGTAATATGTGGAATGTTGTATCGGAGTTGTGTGAAAAATGTTTTAATGCGTGAAGCTATGGTAAGGCCGGTTCGCTTTTCTGTGGGACCTAAATATTCGTGGTGTAGATTTGGGAGAATTTGTAAAGATGCGTGTGTGGGGTGGTGTTCTCTAAATTGAATTTTTGCGGCATACCTGAGTGTTTGTTCAATTCTTCGGAGAGCTAATGGTGGAATTCCTGATTAGATTTGTAAAGAAGTAATGGGAGACGTGGTCATTGCACCGAGTGCTAAACGGATGAATTTATTTTGTACGGTGTCCAAAAGTTTCAAAGCGGAGGTACTGGCACCGGCGTAGACAAGCGACCCATATTCTATGATGGGAAGAACTAAGGATGTGTAGAGATGTAAAAGCGTATGACGATCGGCTCCGAATGAGGAAGAAGTAATACAGCGAAATAAATTGAGTCGGTGAAAACATTTGGTCTGAACGTGTTTGATGTGTTGATACATGGATAGCCTACGATCAAAAATAATGCCTAGACATTTAAATGAATTTACAAAAGGTATGTTGTTGTTACCGAGGTGAAGCGGTGTGTCTGGGTTCGGGCAGGGTGTTGATTTGCTAAATATCAGTGTTGCAGATTTTGGGGCCGAAAAAAAGGAAGCCATACTTTAGGGACCATTCGTGTACTTGGTCAAGTGCGTTTTGTAATCGAATTAAACAATGCTCATAATTTTTGCCGGAGCACCAAATCGCACTATCGTCCGTAAATAGCGAGTATGATAGATTGGCAGGCATGTTATCGAAAATATCATTAATGATGATGTTGAATAATACTGGTGAAATACAACTCCCCTGTGGTAATCCGTTCTGAAGAAAACGTGGATCGGAAATCGCTGATCGGCACCGGATCAGGGTGCCTGATCTGGAATGTGGATGTATGTTCCATTTATATTCCACCACAAACAGATAACACAAACATTTCGATACAATTAGACAACTTCATAACACAATTCAAGAATCCTTTCATATTACTTGGGGATTTTAATGCCCATAGCCCAGCGTGGGATAGAACACGCACACTTACAGACACTCGTGGCCGCATCATTGAACAAATTTTAGACCGACATAATTTAGTATTACTGAACACCGGAGAACCAACCTTTTTTCACCTTGGACATAATACAGAAACAGCTATTGATTTATAAATATGCTCTCCGACTCTGGCCAATGATTATGATTGGACCATAGACACTGATATTCATGACAGCAATCACTACCCCATCAAATTAACACATACATTTTCAACTGCGGCAGATACAACACCCAGTTTTATCCCTCGCTGGAAAATTTCGAAGGCCGATTGGACAACTTTTCAGGAACTTTCACATATTCAATACAACCCCAACATTTCCCCCGTCGAAAACATCAACCAAGTTGCAAAAACACTTTTCGAAGCAGCTTCCACCGCTATTCCACTAACAAAACCTTTCACAAAAGAACACCAGTCCCCTGGTGGTCGATAGAAGTTTCTCGAGCAATAGCGGCAAGAAAAAGAGCATTTAGAAAATATTTACGCCATCCCGACCAACAAAATTTAGTCAGCCGTAATTATGAACGTGCGAAGACACGCCGCATCATTCGCGAAGCTCGTCGCCGTTCATGGTCATTATATTTACAACAACTCACCTCTCAAACACCTTTAAGCAAAATCTGGCAGTTAATCCGCCAATTATCAGGACGCACTCCATTTAAATCACTCCCGGCCCTCAAAATTCAAAACACCACAATTACAGACCCACAAACAATAGTAAATACAATAGCGGACACCATGGCTCACAATAGCTCTGACAACAACTACAGACCGGAATTTTTACAAAATGCACAACACACATTTCACACCGATTCGGCACAATTCGATTCGGACAACACTGAAACATACAATATCCCTTTTCAAGTTTCAGAACTGGATACTGCAATTTCCTCCGCCGGTAATACTTCTGTAGGTCCCGACAATTTACATTATTCCTTTTTCAGACTTTTATCCCACGACACAAAACATTGCATCTTATAAACATTTAATGCATTATGGTCTGGCCATACTTTCCCCGAAACCTGGAAGGAAGCCCTCATCATTCCTATACCGAAACCCGGCAAAAACCACAGCAACCCCAACAATTTTCGACCCATCGCTCTCACCAGTTGTCTAGGAAAACTTTTCGAACGTATGATTGTAAAAAGACTGACCTGGTACTTAGAAACAAATTATCTTTTATCTCCAATTCAATGCGGCTTTCGTCATGGCCACAGTACAATAGATCATCTCATTCGATTAGAAACTGACATCCGTCTTGGTTATACAAAACATGAACACACCATCGCAGTATTTTTAGACATTAGCAAAGCGTATGATACGGTATACAAACCGGCATTAATTTCCAAACTTCTTCACTTCGGCATCAAAGGAAATTTAGCTCATTATTTGATAGGATTCTTGTCTGGTTCCCGTCATTTTCATCTCCGGTGCAGGTCAGCGATTTCCGAGTTACATTTCATGAAAAACGGATTACCACAGGGAAGCTGTTTATCACCAGTATTATTCAACATCATCATTAATGATATTTTCACCGACATGCCACCTCAGATATCATACTCCCTTTTTGCAGATGACAGCGCAATTTGGTGCACAGACAAAAATAAAACACATGGCTTATTTAGACTCCAAAACGCACTTGACCAAGTACACGAATGGTCCCTAAAGTATGGTCCCTAAAGTATCCCATAGACAAGCATTATAAGAATAGGGGGCTTGTTTTTCTGTATTCCAGGGAGGGCTGATAGACAGATTTGGTGGGCAACTGGTTCAGTGTCCAAAGTGCAACCAAGAAGGGCCCTTGTGGCTCATAGTTGCACTGATCTTTTATGTCTTTATGTCTTTATGTCTAAGAAATATTATTGTTTGTGTGCACCTTTCGGTGCGTGCCTGATCCATGCGTGGAGGTCAGGCGGGCGTGCAGATTGAGGTCGGACGGCTGCACCCGAGCCGTCCGGCCGGTCGGTGTCCTTGGCGGCCGGCTCTCGGCGGCCTGCCACTGCCGCGGGGATGCCCGCCGGCTGGGAGTCGGTCGGGTCACGTGGTCGCCGGCCGGCACCGGTCGCGCCGGGCTCCGTCGGCGGACCACGGAAGTGGCGCGCATTTCCCCGGCAGCCGAATGGCTGCGGGGTCTGGCATTCCTTGCAGAATTTGTTGGAGTCTGTTTGGTCGGAATGGTCTGTGTGTTTTGAGCCAGGGTGGTTTGTGTAGGTGTGGTGAGTGGTGCAAGTTTTTTTTTAGTGGAGCTAGACCGGGAATCATGTCAGTTTGAATCGAAGTAGAAGTAGTGTTGACGCGACGTGTGGGAGGAGCAACGGTGGCCGCCTGGGCGTAAGTTTTGGTGGTCGGGGAGGTGGCCTCGACGGTCCGCCGGGCCTGCGGGTAGGAGACTCCGGTCGTGACCTTGACGGCGCAAACCTCTTTTTCCCGTCGCCAGACTGGACATTGGTTGGAAGTGGTGAGGTGATCGGATGTGTTACAGCTGAGGCAGTGGGCAGGCTTGGAGCAGGTGGAATCAGGATGGGGTGTTTCTCCGCACTTGGGGCAGCGGGCGGACTGGTGACAAGTTTTACTGCCATGGCCGAAGCGCTGGCAATTAAAACAGCGGAGAGGGTTTGGAATAAATACGCGGACTTGGAATCGGATGTAGCCGGCGAGGAGGGTCTTGGGAAGAGTTATAGAGTTGAAGGTAAGGACAAGGAGGCTTGTATCGCTTTTATGGCCGTCTTTAAATGAGGTAATGCGGTGGGCGTGGGTCACCCCTCCGGCCTGAGCTCCGTCTGGATATCCGCTTCAGTCATGAAGCGAAGCTCCGGCGCGAAGACGGTGCCCTTTGTGGTGTTGCGGTTGGAATGTAGGGTAATGGTGACGGATTTACCACAAAATGTGGTGGTACGGAGGAGGGCTTTGGTCTGGGCTCGGGTTTGGGTTTTGATGACAAGGGTTCCGTTGGCAGGGGCTTCGATATCAGGATTGGCTAAGGAGCAGATGAAGAGGAGTTGTTTGGTCGGCCAGAAAACGTTAATACGGCGGAAGGAAACGGATTCCTCGACAGGCTTGACTACTATGAAAGAGCCAGCACTGTCGAGGTAGGGTTCGATGGGATCAGGTTGGGATGGCGCGATCTGGTTAGGGCGTGGGTCTGCGGCGTGGAGAGTGATGGTCTGGTGGGAATTGCGAAGCGAGGTCTTGGTATGAGCGGGGTTCGGTGAGGGACAAAGGGCTTCCATGGCGTCGTCCAAAGGAATTGTCCGGCGCGAGTCATCAACGGTGGTATCGAGAGGTGGGACATCATGTGCAGAGTCCGGGGTCGCGCGATGGTCGTCAGGTGTAGCGAGTGGTGGAAATTCCGATTCAGAGTCCGGTGGCGAGCTGGGGTCCGTATCCTTCTTTCGTTTTTTCCCCATCGCGGGAAAAAAACCCTACCTAATACGATTTAAATGTAGACGAAGGACACACAGACAACAGACAACGGAAGTACGACGACGATTAAATCCGTGCGGGGTGACAGGGTGTCACCCCGAGAAAAGAAAAGAAAAGCGGAAGGAGCGACGGGTGTCACCCCTCGAAAATGAAAAACAGCTGCGAAAAAACAGCAGCCAATCACGCCTTTCGGCAGGTCGGAGTGTTCAATGAGCTTTGGCACAGATATATGTGGCTCAAATAAAGTCATAAAAGTCATAAAGTCATAAAGTATTAAGGCTTAATAAGAGCCACAGTGGCCCATCTGGGTTAAGCCTATCTAGAAAATGTACTAGAAATGTACATACTCTCACCCCAATCAATCCCTTATCCCAAGTTCCTAGGAAGCTATATACCCCAGCCTATCAAGCACCACTCACTTGCTACCGCATAACACCCTCAACAATCACAAGCTCCTCCCATCATGCCCATCGTGCCACCATAGACAATCTCATCAGCATCACATCCCGAAGGAAGGTGCCGAATCCACTGCAAGGCACACCCCACACAAATTCATAAAGCGTTCCGACTTAATAAGAGACTCACTTGCTATTGCATAATACACTCAACAATTACAAACTCCTCCCATCATACCCATTGTGCTACCATAGACAATCTCATCAGTATCACATCCCGAAGGAAAGTGCTGAATCCACTGCTAGGTACACCCTGTATAAAGTTATAAAGCGTTGAGACTTAATAAGAGACTCACTTGCTATTGCATAACACACTCAACAATTACAAACTCCTCCCAACTTCCATCTCCTCCCTGTCGATCAACCCTCCCTGGAATACAGGAAAACAAGCCCCCTATTCTTATAATGATTGTCTATGCCGTTTTTAAAGATGTTCCGTGTGTTGCTACTGACAATGGTTCCTGGCAGCTGGTTCCAGTGTTCTACTACCCTGTTGGTGAAGAAAGGCTGTCTTAACCTTGTCCTGCTGTGATTAACTTTAATTTTGAATTGATGACCTCTAATTGCATCATTTCTGTTAAATTCAAACATTTCCCTGAGATATCCCTGTTCCTGACCATGAACAAATTTTAAAACCTCGATGAGATCTCCTCTCAGCCTTCTATATCTAAGTGAAAACATATTCAATTTCTTCAATCTTTCCTCATATGCCAGGTTGCCTATACCATTAACCATTTGTGTTGCCCTCTTTTGTACTCTCTCTAAAAGCCAACAATCTTTCTTATAACTAGGGGACCAAGCTTGGACACAGTGTTCCAAATGTGGCCTGACATATGCACAGTAAAGCTTCCTGATGACCTCACTTTTGTATGACACATTCCTCTGTATTGCCCCAAGCATTTTTAGTGCCTTCTTCCTGGCTTCTTTGGTCTGTTCTGATGCCCCCAATTTTGTGTTCAAAATAACACCTAAGTCCTTCTCCTGCTGAGTCACAGATAGTACTTGGCCACCCATCAAGTATGGAGCCTTCATATGCTGCCTACCTACATGCATGACTTTGCACTTATCAAAATTAAACTTCATTTGCCATTTTTCGGACCACTTCACTTGCTCGTCTAAGTCTTTCTGCAGCAAAACCTGCTCATTGTGCCCTGTTATTGCCCTAAAGATCTTCAAATCATCCCGCAAATTTCAAAACCTTACTGCTTAGGCCACATTCAATGCTATTCACATATATAATGAACAATAGTGGCCCCAGTAACGACCCCTGGGGGACTCCACTAAGAACATTTTGCCATGATGACTTTGTACCATTTAGCATCACTCTCTGCTGTCTATCTGAAAGCCACAACTCCATCCATTTTAGGATGCTACCTGCAGTACCATGGACCTGAAGCTGCATCATTAACCGTTTATGGGGTACCTTGTCAAAGGCCTTACTAAAGTCAAGATATGCTACATCAACCTGATTTCCCTGATCAAATTGTTCTGTAGCAAAATTCAAAAAGTCCAAGAGATTTGTGAGACACGATCGCCCTTTTCTAAACCCATGTTGAGTATCTTGAATCAATCTGTTTCCTTCCAGAGAACTAACTATTCTATCCTTGATAATTGATTCGAGTACCTTGCAGACTAGGGATGTGAGGCTTACTGGCCTATAGTTTTCAACTTTCCCTCTTTCTCCTTTCTTGAAAATAGGAACTACATTTGCCCTTTTCCAATCTGTTGTAATTTCATTTTGTGAAACTGATCTACAAAATATTATACTAAGTGGAATTGCCACTTCCTTTACAAATAGTACTGACACTCCATACCAACACATCCATAGGAAATAGCACCCATATTTTCGGCCCGCCGTAGCAATGTCGAGGTTCGACCGGTGAAAAAACTGCGCGAACAATGAGTAAGGTTCCGGCTGGAGCCCCCTCAAAATTGGATAGTTGTACGGCTCTGACCGATACATCTAGATACAGAGTGGATGATTTCGGACAAGGTAAACGGAATTGTCTCCTCTTCAATTTTCGGCTGGGTCCTCACCAAAAGTGTCGGGTATGCCTATACTAACACAAACTCAGCCATAGAACAAAGTAGACGAAAACCTCGGAGTAGGTGTTTATTTCGTGAGGAAATTGCTTCCTTTTAGGCGTCACACCTTCAGGGATTTACAATCGACCGTTAGCTTGGGGGAGGGTAGGTGGTGCTGCCCCTATTCCCCCGTGGCGGAAAACTCACAATTTCTAGCACCGTATTTTGTGGTCCAGGAGTTAATTTTACGCTGACTTTTCAGAGGTCCGGGTAGAAGAGCCTCAAGCCCCGAAAAGTGTTCATTTGAAACGAAAAGGCCATTCAATATGTTCAAAATGTAATGTTTTCGAGTGCGGCAGCTTCCCATCAGCTTTGCTCCACGGATTTCTCCTCCGAAGTCACCTCTCGAAAGTAATGTGACCCCCCCCGCCCATGAACACTCCTGGATCGACTGCGGGCCGACTGTCTGACGCCCTGGACTGCCTGACACCCTGGACTGTCTGACACCCTGGACTGCCTGACACCCTGGACTGCCTGACACCCTGGACTGCCTGACGCCCTGGACTGTCTGACACCCTGGACTGCCTGACGCCCTGGACTGCCTGACGCCCTGGACTGCCTGACACCCTGGACTGTCTGACACCCTGGACTGCCTGACACCCTGGACTGCCTGACACCCTGGACTGCCTGACACCCTGGACTGCCTGACGCCCTGGACTGTCTGACACCCTGGACTGCCTGACGCCCTGGACTGTCTGACGCCCTGGACTGCCTGACACCCTGGACTGTCTGACACCCTGGACTGCCTGACACCCTGGACTGCCTGACACCCTGGACTGCCTGACACCCTGGACTGCCTGACGCCCCGGACTGTCTGACACCCTGGACTGCCTGACGCCCTGGACTGCCTGACACCCTGGACTGCCTGACGCCCTGGACTGCCTGACGCCCTGGACTGCCTGACGCCCTGGATTGCCTGACGCCCTGGACTGTCTGACGCCCTGGACTGCCTGACACCCTGGACTGCCTGACGCCCTGGACTGCCTGACGCCCTGGACTGCCTGACGCCGTAGATTGCCTGACGCCCTGGACTGTCTGACGCCCTGGACTGCCTGACACCCTGGACTGCCTGACGCCCTGGACTGCCTGACGCCCTGGACTGCCTGACGCCCTGGACTGCCTGACGCCGTAGATTGCCTGACGCCCTGGACTGCCTGACGCCCTGGACTTCCTGACGCCCTGGACTGCCTGACGCCGTAGATTGCCTGACGCCCTGGACTGTCTGACGCCCTGGACTGTCTGACACCCTGGACTGCCTGACGCCCTGGACTGCCTGACGCCCTGGACTGCCTGACGCCCTGGACTGCCTGACGCCCTGGACTGCCTGACGCCCTAGATTGCCTGACGCCCTGGACTGTCTGACGCCCTGGACTGCCTGACACCCTGGACTGCCTGACGCCCTGGACTGACTGACGCCCTGGACTGCCTGACGCCGTAGACTGCCTGACGCCCTGGACTGCCTGACGCCCTGGACTGCCTGACGCCCTGGACTGCCTGACGCCCTGGACTGCCTGACGCCCTGGACTGCCTGACGCCCTGGACTGTCTGACACCCTGGACTGCCTGACGCCCTGGACTGCCTGACGCCCTGGACTGCCTGACGCCCTGGACTGCCTGACGCCCTGGACTGCCTGACGCCGTAGACTGCCTGACGCCCTGGACTGTCTGACGCCCTGGACTGCCTGACACCCTGGACTGCCTGACGCCCTGGACTGCCTGACGCCCTGGACTGCCTGACGCCGTAGATTGCCTGACGCCCTGGACTGTCTGACACCCTGGACTGCCTGACACCCTGGACTGCCTGACGCCCTGGACTGTCTGACGCCCCGGTCTGCTGCTGTCGCCGTCGTCATTGGTTAGACACTAGCCTGGCATCACTTCGCTCGCCACCACATGGTGTTGTCATATCACCATATTGTTTTGTGTCTATGCTGTCACCACACGCCGTGCTATGTCGTACGTATTGTTGCGAGTAATGGCGAAGCTTGAGCTGGTACATACACACAGCTGAGCTGACAAGTTGGCGGGAGCGACTCGGCCAAATTTTTGTGTTGCCTGGAAGCAATGCCCCAAATCGGCGTATTTCTGGAAATTGTAGTCGCATGATTCACAATCAGTCAGCATAACGATGGAGAAGCTGACCGACTTGTTAGGTGGTGGTGCCAATAAATGCTTGCTTTAGAGCCAGGAAGGTACAGTTTCGTTCCATTATGATCGCATAATTGGCACAGTTATGAACGGGAAACATGTACTGTAGTGTTGGCCTACATTCCCTGCTGGGCGGTGCTGAAGTGATTTCAACCCCTAGCACGCTCTGTAGCCCCGGTGTCACGCCTGCTATTACCTACAAATCAATGCACGGACCAACCATGGGACCTGTGCTTAATAATCCACCAAGAGAGATGATGGAAAAGTGTTTAATGCGTCCGTAAATAAGGTGAAGGCATCCGTGAATAACATATAATTGAATATACCTACATCTATGTATATTGTCTGTAATTTATTTTCAGTTTTATTTTAAACAATTTAGCTGGAGTTGTTATTCGGGAGGCTTTGCAAAATGAAGCCATATTGAAAACGAAAACTTGTTAGCCAATACGTTAATAGAACATATAAACGACTGCAATACACTTTTACAGTCCTTAAGCAAATTTAGCAGTCCATGGGGCCCTCGACGACGTTAATGCTTCCCAATTTTTCCGAGATGGCTTCAGGACATTTTTTACTAATATCTGGTGGCATGGTTTGTCCAGCAAGAAAAACGTTACATGGGTGTTAGATGCATAGCCGATTTCTTACTATGTAGGAAATATATAATGAGTTCAACATAAAGGTAGCCTAATAATGCAACCGGTAAATGAGATAATCGTATCAAGTATGCATGCTAATCCCCTAAGCTTGATCTTCAATCACGTTCATGCAGCCCACGTTGATGAGCAAGACAAGCCACATTTGGCTGCAAAGAAGACAATCGGACTTGCACGGCGCTGACATGTCTATGGGATTCGTCATAATCTAATACTCGGATAGACCACCACTTTGGCTATTCAATTACAACTTCTCAAGGCCGTTGTATCCTGATTTGCAGTTATAGCACTTATCAGGGACAGTGGATTTGAATAAAACCGTCAGACTGAGTGAAGGTTATGTTTGACCCACATGTCGTGTTGCTTCATGGCATATTCCGACTCGTTCTTCCACGCCTTAATTGGTTTGTGGAGGCTGATATATGACCGTGACCCGTAGCTCAAACCTGGAGCCAGTGGAGACGTAATGTGTGACCGTTTGAAAGTGAAAAGTGTCCGTTTGTCACTGTGATCGGTGCAGGTGATAGTGTCATCGACGTTCACCTAAGGAACTCCTCAGGTGAACGTCCCCGTAAAGCTTCTTATTCTTTTGAATATCACACTCGGCGGCGAGCGGTGATTTCTTCCAAACAATATCACCAGGACTCAGCGTGGTCCTAAAAATGCATTCGCAGATTTCCCGGGCGTTCGATTGTAATCTTATTTGATGTTATCCTCTCTATTTTAACCAGTACTCTTTTTGTGCCAGCAATCATCAATGTAGGTATTTTCAGTATTCACTGGTAATGCGACGTGGTCAGATTATTACATTCCGCCTTTGAACTCACATCAGCCCTGTTTCATCGGGTGCATAAATGAGTCCGGAGGGTATTTCAGACCGAAGGTTACTTCAGTCCGAAGGGTACTTCAGACCAAAGGGTACTTCAGTCCGAAGGGTACTTCAGACCAAAGGGTACTTCAGTCCGAAGGGTACTTCAG
Organism: Ashinkailepas kermadecensis; assembly: GCA_034440615.1. NCBI lineage: Eukaryota > Metazoa > Arthropoda > Thecostraca > Neolepadidae > Ashinkailepas > Ashinkailepas kermadecensis. Next base: position 65,944 of record JAOTOM010001904.1, on the reverse strand, counting down.
ACCAAAGGGTACTTCAGTCCGAAGGGTACTTCAGACCAAAGGGTACTTCAGTCCGAAGGGTACTTCAGACCAAAGCCTGTCCATCATCGGTGAGTCTTTCGACTCATATTCAGTGGATTGTCCTGATATCGAAAGAAAAGCATTCAACCATGGCGCTTCTTGGGTCCCCGTTTACCTAACTCGTCGTTACGACCTCCATCGGGTATCCTGTTTTTTTTTATCTCAAAGAATAACACCACTGATGGTGCTGTATACACCTAACAGCACCAGGATTGGCTCTTCGTCATGCTACTCCTTTTAGACAGGATCCAGACAGGATCCGCGATGTAATTAACTAGTCCGACCAGCACTGATGCATTGTCGGTGATGCTATCTTTGCGGTATCCGCCGGGCATAATCCCAGCAGCTTCAGGATGCCACATGATCCGGCCCACCGAGCGTATGCATTGTTGCCGTGATCTGGCGCGCCGCTCCAGCTTGTCCTTCAGCCAGTTGTAGATCCGGGCGCTGCGCTTTCTGGACAGGATGCGGTTTCGTAGCATGTGTGGGATAATCGAGATCATGCTTAAGTGAGGGAGGGGATGAATAAACGTGTAGCTGGGACACTTATAACTAGCTGAATATTGCAAGTATGTATAGTAGCTGATTGTTTTAGGGGACTTCACCCTCATAGCCCAGTACCTCGCCCCATCCTCTAGAGGTCGGGCCCATTACATAAAAGTTAATTTGCTTGTATTTCTATTTGTGAATTGCGATCATCCGAACAGAACCCCTACCTACTTGATATTTACATGGTGTGCGGTGTTAATTGACACAAATGATAGATTGACCTACATTGGCTTCGGTGTATTTGCCAACTTTTGCGATGGTTCGGGAGCACGATTGCGTTCAGGTACACAGAGCCATGTGTATTGAACAATGCCCGGAAGCTGTTCGTAAGATGTTTACCTGGCGGTCACGATGACTCATGAAGATGAAGATGTCGACTGATGCAAACCCAGCGAGGCTTGTCATACCGCGCCGCGATCGCTTGGAACAAGTTACCGCCCGTCACCAGGCAAGCACCGAGTCGCTCTGCATTCATAAGTGCTTTGGCGCGATGTCGCTAGTTTTACTATATAGGTTTAAGTCTTTATAAGCTGTATGCTCTTCAAATGTCTCTGACGCAATTTTCTTGACTTGATGTGCTCACGCAACATTGTCTGGGTGCAGAACAGCCACCACGTGGAAGTACCCTAATACATGACTTTGACTTTGACTTTGACAGATCTATGTCTTTAGCAAACGTTCTATAAAAACGTGTCATTCCCTGCATGATCTGAAAACAATGACTGAATTACAAACTACGAAACCACTGGTTCGACGTTACACTCAAATACTTGAATGCAAATTTCTCACGGCAGTTTGTGCACAATGTCCGGTGGTGGTGCTTAGCGTAGTAGTAACTTAGCGTAGCTTAGCATATTGAAGCTACGCTATGTTCTAACCCATGGTTATCAATAAACGCAGCAAGCAAAATATGTTGTGAAACTATAGTAGGGATACCGGGTCTAGCTCATACCATTTTGGCGAAACTCAAAATAATTCATAACTTTGGAAGGATAGGGAGTAAATAGCTACACCTATGCCAAGCCAAAGCTATCATCCCCGTCTAATATTTTTCCATAGCATCTTCTGGGCTTTCCGAGAGAGCAAGACATCGCGCAACTACCGGTTCATTAGCTTACCCCGCTACAAGGGTAAGGTGTTACTGACGACGGGGTAAGTTGGTAAATTGCAAGTGAAATAAAATTTAGTATTTATAGGTGGTTTTAGCTTACGCCATCTGAAAGGTCCATATGTCACGCTTACAGTAATAATACTGGTTTGAGCCCTGCTGCTCATGGCTCATACATAGTTTATGCCATTTATGGAATGCACAAACGTTAATTCCGTAGCTTCACTTTTTCCTTTGTTCAGGCTTTTCCGTTGGGTGAAAAATTTCCGTATAAATATTGATGCAGACTATCTCGAAACAGGTGTAGCAAACACCTTAATACAAATAAGGTAATTATGTGGTTATTTTATTTCATTACCAGTCAACAAAACGTTGATACGTGCTGATGTTGTTACAGGCTGATTAAGTCGATGCAGGCTGTATCAATTTACCCCGCAGGTTTTCTTATGCAGGCTGCAACATGTGATGCAGCATTACGTGTACAGTGTAGCGGCAAACGATAAAAGCATTTCACCGTTGCGAAGTTTGCCAGGGCCCAGAAACAACGAGTAAATTGATTATTACCCGGCGACCTGCTGTTCTTGATCCAGTTCAACTGTCGCGACACAAGTCTCTTCTGGTTCGCTGGCCGGCGCAGCGGCTTCCGTTTTGCCCACGTTGCAGACTCTGCATGGGTGCCGTGCAGATGCGCATCATGATTTGCCGGCGTGTTCGTGCCGCCGCGGATTAGCTGACCAAATCTCTGCAGCCTTGAGAGATCAGGTACGAGGGGCACCTGTCGTCCGGGATCCACGAGCATATGGAGCAGCACCCCGCATTCGTCGGTCTGGTAATGCCTCGCGGGTACAGTAATTATTTTTAAGTAACAAGGAATTACATGAACATAGAGCATGAGCCGTCCGGGAATTTGTGTCGCTTTGTACTTGCATGGCCTTCACTTTGACGTCGAACAACTGAGTTTCTCGTTCGCCAGGAAAAATGCTTTGGACATGCGAATACCTAGTCTGGAGAGGGTGGAAGCAGTTCAGCCATCTCTGTGCAGACGATCCTGATACCTTCCTTGAAATATTTGAGTTCGAGTACACGTATTTAGTATCTTCACCAGCAGAAATAGTTTACAATGGAAACATTTACGGACGTAATTTATGCTGTTAGAATGCCTCGGGGAACATTTTCTCTGATCCCTCGACAAGATACTGCCCCGGTAGCTCAGTTGGTAAGAGTGCTGGCCTGCATTGGTCACCCCTGTCCTGGCAAGACAGGGTTTGAGTCGCTTTACGAGCTCGCGCTTAGCCTCCAGCTGGGAGAATCATTTGGCAACTGGCCCAATAAGGCCGCGGACGAGCTACCGAGGCAGCCGTATCGGTTGCATTGCCGGAAGTTTAAACTCTCGGTCAGAATTCTGCCTTTGAACTGGAATTCATGGATCGGGTAGTGGGGCCACGGTTCACGCAGCAAGCTCTGCTTAGCAAGGTCAATATAGGCACCCCAGCAAGAATTCGACCAATTTTTATTTTAATACAGCTATTTTGAGGCTATGAATATTAGGTCATATAACATTATGTAAAGCTCCCTCAATTGTGCCACGTAGTCATGGGCGTTGCGACATATGAGACGGGGTATCCAACGCTCCTATCTGTTCCCGCATTCGCTCTCCGGGCGCCGCACATTGCACCTGAGTGCGCCTATGCGCAGACCTCGCCCGAGGTTTTGAGCCAGCGGCGTCCGCCTGCAGGGTGGCCGGCCAAGCCGCCAGCCGTCCGCGTCCGGCCGTTCGCTCGCTCGCGCAGCCGATCGTGAACTACTACGTTATAGTTACACCACGATACCTAGTACACTTTATACCACGCTAACTAGTACACGTTATGCCACGCTAACTAGCACACGTTATGTCGCGTTAACTAGTATACGTTATTCCACGCTATTCGGTATAATGTATAACTGACCTCCTGTACTGACCTCGGCTGACCTGTCATGTACTGACCTCGGCGGTAGCACTCCTGCGGAGTGCTACCGCCGATCACAGTAGGAACGAAGAACAGAGTCACAGTACGGTTTTGTGCTATATCGGTGATTCCTGCTCGATGCTCCTACATGATTTGCGTGCTTTGCCCTTTCACAAGTGACAATGCGTGACGTCGAGAAGTCATCGGCCTTGTTCGTGCAGGAGGCAGAGCTGTACTCCCTGTTAAGAACTACAACCTAGCGAAGACATGCCAGGTAGTGGTTGCATCTGACAGCGGTAGGTGGCGCTGTGGTGTATTGGAGCCGTGTGTGGCGCGGGTGAGACGAATGTTGCATTTTGGGCCTTTGGCCGTGGCAATATCATCGGGCGGTGATGGCGAGGTGCTGGCCAGTTGAAGTGACATTGGCAACGCAAGAGGTTGTGTGGTCTTGATTGGAGGCCTTCTGAGAGTTTGGACCCGGGTTGATTACTGATTGTTGTGGTGGCACGGACCGACCAATACAGCTCACGTAAAGAAACCATCTCTTAATCTAAGGGAAAGAGACAGAAGAATCTATAACGCTCTCATCGAGAGGAGCGATTCACGGGATGCCGGAGCCGTTGATGGCTGTTCAGCCCCCTGAGGGTGTGGCGGCTCGGCCAGCGACGGCTTCGTTCCCGGGTACCACACACACTCCAGTGAAAATCTTTACATCTGCACCACATCTGACGTCTTCCACATCCTTCTCCCTTCCCGGTCAGGGCGGTATCCCTATCAGGAGGAAACAGCGCTCCGCGCTGCTGAGCCTGCTCGACGAAGACTGGCGCAGAGTGCTGCTCCAGTCTTCGGTGCGGTACGGCCTCGACACCGCTGACAACGCTCCGATAGACTTGCTTGTCGAGATGGAGGAGCACCTGCAGAGGAGCACATTCTGAGGAGCACCTTCGGAGGAGCACTTTCGGAAGCGCGAAGTGGCCGTGTATCGGCGTGATTTGTAGGCTCTAATTCGGGAGGCGGATGAGAGGTTTGATGACATTCTCTGTGGTACTAAGAAGATCGTTGCCTTCTGTGATTTTTACGAGCATGAACGACACTATTGGAGAACATAATGTGTGGTAGTCGTGATCAGGACGAAATGATCAGTATGCTAAATACCTCTGGTCTGACGCTGCAAATGGCTGTTGACATGTGTTGTGGGTCTGAGAGCGCACACACCACGTGCATGGACATTCGTGGCGCCGCAGGTTGATCGGTGGATAGGGAATCTGCGTGCCGACGGAACCGCGGTAAGCCATGTGACTACAGGTCATGTGGTCCCCGCGTGCCGCCGAGCCACCAGAGGCGATGCCAGCGCAGCTGAAGACTACGCTATCGTTCACCGTCGGACCGACCGTGTCGAATCAAAGCAGGCTTCTGCACCATCGGACCCGGCCGAGAGACGCAGAAACAAGGTCGAGGGAGGTGGTCTGGACGAAGTGTGCGCCCGATGATCCCTGGCGTATATGGCAGGGGAGTGGTGACTCAACCGGTGCCGACAGTAGCTGTGCAGCTCTCCCATCCGGTTAGGTTAGTTTAGGTTAGGGTAGGTTAGGTTAGGTTAGGTTAGGTTAGGTTGGTTTAGGTTGGGTTAGGTTTTAGGTTAAGTGAAGATGCGACGGTACGCTGCACACCACATTTGAGAGCAGAGGCGACAGTGATGGGCCGGGATGTCGCAGAATCCAACGGAAACCAGCTTTCTTTGGTGCAGATCGACAGCGTCCAGTCCAGTTTCTCGGCTGTTGAACGCCAGCCGCTCTCCTGCCTCGACACGTTCTACGCTGCAGCTGAGCACCGGCCGAGTCGATACGACAGTGTGCGTCATCAGTAAACTGTCTGACACCCTGCTGAGCTAGTTTCACTTAATAGCTCTGGTAATTTCGCCAGCTGACTCTCCGGCGCAGATCCAGACCGTTGTGTCCCCGCCTGCGGCCCCGGCGACTACAGCGCCACCAGCGGCCGGTGTTAACGCGGCCCGACCTGGTCATGTCGGCGCGACAGCAGCGCCCCCTCCACTCATCGGCGCGGCGGTGGTGTCACCTATCCTGATCGGAGGTGCTACAGTGGCGCCACTGGTGGCTGCCGTGGATATGAACCTGAGCGTGCTGCCACCTGTCGGCGTACGGTCGAACCCTCCTGCCTGCAATGCCTGCTGCAGCTCCCGAGAGGTCTAGTGGCGCCGACCCACCAGAGGCGACTCTGACGGTCCATGCAGCCGTCATCATGACACGTTACCCAAGGCTATTCGGAAGCGACACCACTCTGCGGAAGGTGGACAGCGGTTCATTGGTGACAGAGCTACCGGCCTACTGCTGTCACTGGCGACAGCATCCAGAACCTTCCAACACTCGCGCAGAATGAACCTACCTAATATTCTTCTCTTTTTTTTAATTGTTGATCATGGAGTATTCATTGCTATTAGCTCACACATTACCAGAGCACATTGATTACTCCGCCCTGCCAGTTTTGGCGTGATTAACTGCCCGTCGCCGCAGTTCTTATTTTTCATTTTCGTGGGGCGGCACCCGTCGCTCTTTTCGTTGGTTTCTTGGGGTGACACCCGTCACCCCGCGTGGATTTGTTTCATCCCGTCGTATTTCTGTTCCCTGTGTTTCTGTGTCCGTCTCGTTTCTTTAAGTTACACTAGGTCGGGCTTTTTTCCCCACGATGGGGAAAAAAACGCAAAAAAGATACTGACCCCAGCTCGCCACCGGACTCCGAGACGGAATTTCCGCCGCTGACCACACCTGACGACCATCGCGCGAACCCAGACTCTGCACATGATACCACCGTTGATGACCCGCGCCGGACAATTCCATTTGACGACGCCATGGAAGCCCTTTGTCCCTCACCGACCCCCGCTCGTACCAAGACTTCGCCTCGCAATTCCGACCAGACCATCACTCTCCACGCCACAGACCCACGCCCTAACCAGACCACGCCATCCCAACAACCTGATCCCATCGAACCCTACCTCGACAGTACTGGCTCTTTCATAGTAGTCAAGCCTGTCGAGGAATCCGTTTCCTTCCGCCGTATTAACGTTTTCTGGCCGACCAAACAACTCCTCTCCATCTGCTCCATAGCCAATCCTGATATCGAAGCCCCTGCCAACGGAACCCTTGTCATCAAAACCCAAACCCGAGCCCAGACCAAAGCCCTCCTCCGTACCACCACATTTTGTGGTAAATCCGTCACCATTACCCTACATTCCAACCGCAACACCACCAAGGGCACCGTCTTCGCGCCGGAGCTCCGCTTCATGACTGAAGCGGATATCCAGACGGAGCTCAGGCCGGAGGGGGTGACCCACGTCCACCGCATTACCTCATTTAAAGACGGCCAGAAACGCGATACAAGCCTCCTTGCCCTTACCTTCAACTCTACAACTCTTCCCAAGACCCTCCTCGCCGGCTACATCCGATTCGAAGTCCGCGTATTTATTCCAAATCCTCTCTGCTGTTTTAATTGCCAGCGCTTCGGGCATGGCAGTAAGACGTGTCGCCAAACCGCCAGATGCCCTAAGTGCGGAGAACCACCCCATCCTCATTCCACCTGCTCCAAGCCTGCCCATTGCATCAGCTGTAACACATCCGATCACCTCACCACTTCCAATCAATGCCCAGTTTGGCGCAAAGAGAAGGAAGTGTGCGCCGTCAAGGCCACGACCGGGGTGTCCTACCCCAGGTCCGAAGATCTGTAGAGGCCACCTCCCCCTCGACCAAAACTTACGCCCAGGCGGCCACCGTCGCTCCCTCCACCCCTCGCGTCAGCACCACGTCTACTTCTATTCAAACTGACATGATTCCCGGATTAGCTCCACTACAAAAACTCACACCACTGACCAAACCGACACAAAACACCCCGGCTCCCAAGACACAAACCACTCCGGCTCCCACCAAGCGGACTACTCCAGCGAGGACGGACAGGCTCCGCAGTCATTGAGCTGCGGGAGCAAATTATCGCTCCCCGTCAGCGAGCCGCCGATCCAGCCCGGCGCGTCAAGCGCCGGCCGGCGAACACGTGACCCGACCAACTCCCGGCCGGCGGGCGTCCCCCGCGGCAGTGGCCGGCCGGCGTGATCCTGCCAAGGTCACCGGTCGGCCGGACGGCCCGAGCGGGTCAACCACCGCCGGCCGCACTCAACACACCTGTCCGCCAGGACTACACTCCTGGCTCCGACATGCACCGAAAGGTGCAGACAAACACTAACACTTTTCTTCCCGATGTCCACAATATTACAATGGAATTGCCGCAGCCTGATCTCCAAATGGGCCGAAATGAAGTTTTTTTTTCAGTATTCTCACATATTCTCATCGCACTCCAAGAAACATGGTTTTTGCCTACAGATACATATAACTTCAATCTTTCCAATTACTCACTGTACCGTCACGATGAGGTCCGTGGACCACATCGCAGTGGCGGTACAGCACTATACATCAACAATGATTTTACACATACACAAATTACACTTAATTCATCTTTACAAGCCGTGGCTTGTACATTACGTTTTCATGGAAGGAATATAGACGTATGTTCTATTTATATTCCACCACACACAGACAACACAAATATTTTGACAGAGTTAGAAGACCTTACAGCACATTTCAAGAACCCGTTCATCTTACTTGGCGATTTCAACGCTCATAGCCCAGCGTGGGATACAAAATGTACACACCCAGACACTCGCGGACGCATTATACAACACATATTAGACCGACACAATTTAGTAATACTTAACACTGGAGAGCCAACTTTTTTCACCCCGGACACAACACAGAAACTGCAATAGATTTGACAATTTGTTCTCCAACTTTGGCCAACGATTTCGATTGGACCATAGGCACAGACATTCATGACAGCGATCATTACCCCATCAAATTAATACCAACTTTTTCAACTGCTACTGATAGCACAACCAATTTTATCCCACGCTGGACAATTTCAAAGGCCGATTGGACAACATTTCAGGAACTTTCTTATATTCAATACAACCCCAACATTTCTCGCGTCGAAAACATCAACTCAATTACAGACAAACTTTTCGAAGCAGCATCCACTACAATTCCACTCACGATACCTTTCACAAAACGAAACCCAGTACCTTGGCGGTGTCTAGAAATTTCACAAGCAATTGCGGTTAGAAAAAGAGCATTTAGGAAGTATTTACGACATCCCGATCAATAAAATTTAACCACCCGTAACCGTGAACGTGCGAGAACCCGCCGCATCATTCGCGATGCTAAACGCCGTTCATGGTCCGCATATTTACAACAGCTCACTTTTCAAACACCTTTAAGTAAAATATGGCAAGTAATCCGACGTTTGTCCGGACGATCCACATTCAGATCACTACCGGCCCTCAAACTTCACAGTACCACCATTACCGAACCCCAAGCAATAGTAAACACCATAGCGGATACCATTTCCCACCATAGCTCCGACGACAACTACAGACCGGGTTTCATAGAAAATGCACTACACACTTTTTACCTCGATCCCGCACAATTTGATTCTGATAACACAGAAATATATAATTCTCCTTTTCAAATTTCAAAACTTGATGCAGCCATTTCCTCCGCCGGCAATACTTCAGTAGGGCCCGACAACATACATTATTCTTTTTTCAGACATTTACCGGATCACACCAAACATAGCATTTTGCAAACCTTTAATTCACTATGGACAACTCATGCCTTCCCCGAAAGTTGGAAAGAATCTTTCGTTATACCCATCCCAAAACCTGGCAAGGATCATAGTAACCCCAGTAATTTTCGACCCATTGCACTCACCAGTTGTTTAGGAAAACTTTTCGAACGCTTGGTTATACCTGGCACCTGGAAACAAATTATCTTATATCTCCCTTTCAATGTGGTTTTCGACAAGGACGCAGCACCATAGATCATCTTATTCGGTTAGAGACAGACATCCGTCAAGGCTATAAAAAAAACATGAACACACAGTCGCAGTATTTTTAGACATCAGCAAAGCGTACGACATGGTTTTAAAACCCACATTACTTTTCAGAATTCAACAACTCGGTATAAAAGGACATTTAGCACATTATTTAGTAGGTTTTTTATCTGGTTCTCGTCGAATCCACATTAGGTGCCGGTCAGCCATTTCCGTTCCCCATTTTCTTCAGAACGGGCTACCACAGAGAAGTTGTCTCTCACCATTATTATTTAACGTTATCATTAATGATCTTTTTGATGACATGCCTACTTGCCGCCCTGGTAGCTCAGTGGTTAGCGCGGCCGCTCTGGTCTCCCTGTCCGGCAACGCAGGGTTCGAGTCGCTTCCGCGCTCGCATTTAGCCCCGGCTGGGGTGGCAGCAGGCCCGATAAGGCCGGGGACGAGCTACCGGGCGGCCGTGTCGGCATTGACGCCACGTTAAACTTTCGGTCAAAATTCTGCCGTTGAACTTGAATTAATGGATCGGATGGTGGGGCCAGGGTTCACGCAACAAGCTCTGCTTAGCAATGGACCCTGGTTCAAAAGCCACCCCAACAAGAACTCGGATTAAATTTATTTTTAAAAAAAATAAAAAAAAAAAAAAATATGTCATATTCACTATTTGCAGACGACAGCGCAATTTGGTGCTCCGAGAAAAATTACGAACATTGTTTAATTCGCTTACAAAACACACTGGACAGAATACACGAATGGTCCCTGAAGTATGGTTTCATTTTTTCGGCCACAAAATCTGCAACACTGATATTTAGTAAGTCAACACCCTGCCCAAACCCAGACACACCGCTTCACCTCGGAAACAATGATATACCTTTTGTAACTTCGTTTAAATTTCTTGGTATTATTTTTGACCGCAGGCTTTCAATGCGTAAACACATGAAACACATCCAGCACAAATGTTTTCACCGACTTAATTTATTTCGATGCATCAATTCTTCATCACTTGGAGCCGACCGTCATATACTTCTACTACTTTACAAATCTTTAGTTCTACCCATAATTGAATATGGGTCCGTAGTATATAGCGGTGCTAGCACATCCTCCTTACACATTTTAGACACCATTCCAAATTTATCCGTATCGCATTCGGTGCAATGATTACTTCACCCATCATTTCTTTAGAAGCCGAATCGGGAATTCCTCCACTAGCTCTCCATAGAATGCAGCAAACACTTGGGTACGCCTCCAAAATTCAATTTCACACAAACCATCCCACACACGCGTCATTACAAATTCTCCCAAATTTACATAATGATTATTTAGGTCCAGCCGAAAAACGAACTGGTCTCACTATAGCTTCTCGAGTCAAAACAATTTCTGAACAACTTAATTTCACTATTCCACGCATTACTTCTCTTTCTCCACCAACTACACCACCATGGCAGATGGCCGAACGACACATTCTTTATCTGACCACCACCCCAAAATCACAACTTTGTCCGGAATATGCAAAACAAAAATTTCATCAATTTCGTTCTCGTTATCGTCATGTTCCTTTTGTTTTTACCGACGGATCAAAAGGCGCCAACCTCACTGGAAATGCCATAGTTTCGGATACACACACAAAACAGCATCGCTTGCCAAACGGAACCTCCATTTTCATCGCAGAATTGTACGTCATCCTCATAGCTCTTCGCTATGTCCGCAACCGTTCAATTTGTCACCCCATGCGCAGTGTTGTTATTTGTTCCGACTCCAAGTCTGCTCTTCAATCACTTTCTTCACTTTCTTTTTCGCACCATTGTCATATCTCCATTTGCGATACCCTTGAAATACTTTATCTGATGGGCGTGAAGGTCCGTTTCCTGTGGGTGCCCAGCCACTGCGGCATCCCAGGAAACGAAGAAGCCGACAAATTAGCCAAAGCATCATTACATCTTCAAAACATCACAGAAATTCCACCACATTTTGAAGGCATTAAATCATCCATACAACAGAGCATTCGATATTTTTGGAACCAAAACTGGACACAAAACACAAATCATACACAATTACGTTTCATCAAAACTGCTGCCGATACCTGGATCACATCATATCAAAAAAACCGACACGAAGAAAAAGTTATATCACATTTACGCATCGGCCATACTTTTCTTACCCATCGATATATATACACGGCTTCACCTCGACCTTCATGCCCATCATGCAACACATCTTACAGTTCCACATATTCTCCTTCATTGTCAGAAGTACCAAGGCCCACGAAAAACATTGACGGATTTTTGCCATACACACAAAATTCCTTTTACTCTGCCTACACTATTAGGGAATGAACATCCAATTCTCATCAAACTACTTTTCAATTTTCTCCGCAATACAAACCTGTTCCAAGATTTATAGACTTAATTATTTAGCATAACATAATACATACTTTCTCATTATAGCACGAAATGGCCTGAGGAGGCCGAAGTGCCCAACCCAACAAAAGCAAAGCAAAGCAAAATTGTTGATCAGCAATTCAATGATCCACATCTTCACAACCGATGTAATCTAATTGAGCCATCAATCGATATAAATTTAACGATAAAAACAATTTAAGCTGGGCAGTGCTGAAATAAATTGAAATGCTAGAGATGAGATATTATCAAGTCTTCCTTCGCTTGCCACGTGGACACCGGGTGTCCAACGAAAAGTATACCCGAGAAAATCAACACCATTTCTAAAGTTCTTTTTCAATGTCTTCCAAGTTGTACACGCATAAATAACGGTCAGTTACACTAGGTTTGTCGAAGTACCATGAAAGTATAACAGCGTGTCTCCGTGGAGCGTGCATTAACACAAGATACATTGCATTTACATACGACGCTCAAAATGAGCTCCATGGCGGCCACGACACATTTCCACACGTCGAGCGAGGTTGTCGACTTTATGTCCACAGCATGAGACCGGAATCGAGTGAATGCGCGCTGTAATTGCCGCTTTGAAGCCCGTGATTGTGTGGGGCTATTCGCATCGCCGTAATCCATGAGTAACCCCATAGAAAGACGCCGGGCGGGTTCAGGTGGCGTGAGTGTGGCGTCTACTAGTGTTCGGTTCTGAAGGATTTCACCCTGCATCTGAAGTGCTTCTCGAACCACGCCCTTGATGCAGATGCTGTGTGCCTGGCGCACCAAACCGTTGCAGCCATGCAGAGTCCCTTGTGTTTTCACAGCAGCGAGCAAGCGAGGATCAGAACGAGTTAAAGCCGTCGATATACTGCAATGATGTCGCGGTTGTCGGCTTCTCGTCCTTGTCCTTGAGCCAGAATATCCCGATGATGTCCGTCAGGTTCATCACAGCCCGTGTGGTGCATTTCTCCGAGTGCAGTGGCTCCTGCATTATGTGATCCGGGTTCTTTTTCAGTTCCTGAAAAGACAGCGTGCTGGCGGTTGACGTAGCCATTCAGATGAAAACGTGTTTCATTAGATAACTACGCACTCTCCAGAATAGCTCGGATCCAATGACATTACTGATTGAACCTATTCACTCATAGCGACTCGCATTAATGCATTATCTTTCCTGAGCATCTGCGACAGTTGGACTCGATATGGGAATAGTTGTGATGCTTCCGTTGGAGGGGACGATCACGCGATGTCAAATGTCAAATGTCAAAAAAGACAGCAATCACAGTGGCGTTTATGGGCGGTGTTCCATGGTGACCTTGACTTGCACAATGCACTTTGGTGTTCTGATTGTGTTGGCACAACCATTTCTTTTCTCTGCGTTTTCCACGCAATACGTGTTCTGTCATTTTTTCGACCATTTTCGCGGTAGCTGTTTTGGGCGTATGCTTATTAACTTTGAAGTTCGCTTGAACATATTTTGGGTCTGCAAATACGATTTCGATTTAAAGTATGTTCCCATGCAGAAACATCTTCCTTGGCAATGGAACAGCCAGGATTGTCTTAAGGGGGCCCGAACAACACCAATAATGTGGTGAAACCGAGAAATCTTCCGGTGCGCGAAGGGCGCAGAAAATGTAGGGTTTTCGTGGTGAAAATATACAAATTTCTAGTTTCATTTAATATATTTGTGTGTGCTAAGCGGGGAGGCCGAGTTACCCCCCCCCCCCCCCACCCCCACCCCACCCCATGCTGCACCTCTGTTCCTGGACTTGTACATTGCATGGTTAAGTAGTGAACAAAATATGCTTCAATATTACATGAAGCAAACTATAAAAAGTGTCCTTCATGTACATAAATATTATCATGCTATGCACATTGTAAGACTATTAGAAGGAAATTCCGGGTACGCTTTTTCGTTTCACACTAGGTATTTGTAGCAAACCTACTTCAGATACGAACAGGGGCGTTGATTTCCAATAATATTGGGGGCACAGCAAATGAGGAAAATTGGTGGGCCCAAATTGGATTGGAGCACACTCCATAGGGCCCCATGATAAAAGTTGAAATTAAAGGGGACAAAGCCAACATTGTGGAGACACTTGCTCCCTCCAGGGTATGCAAAGCAAAACCCATGGATGCGAAGCAGTAAAAAAATTAATGCTCTTGGTAAAATGGTGAATGGTGAATAATATTTAGTAGGAGACGGCATGAGAATGCAAGAATGAAACAAACTATCTTCGAAATGTGGATGGCTGTATGCCTTTTAGACATTCTCAACTGCAGGAATCACTGCAGGAAACATGGAGAGCAAATGTGGATCAGTTCAGTTTATTGGTATAGGCACTTCGGCTCCTGAGGCCATTTCGTGCCGGAAATGTGGATGACTGCATGGCTTTTAGACATCTTCAACTGCATGAATCACTGCAGGAAGCATGGAGAGCAAATGTGGTTGTGTAAGCAGGTTTACATTTTTTGTACTTTTCAAAAACGAAGAAACCGGGCGACGGCGTCGGACAGCGTTCTGCGCTTCCCACTACTGCTGAACGAAGACAAAGAGACCAGTTCTCCAGCACAGACGAACTCCAGAGGCACGGATGACACAAACTTCAAAGGAAGCCTCGGGGAACAACAACTAACGGCGAACCAGGGTAATCGCCTGGCACCCTCCCCTCCACGTCCAGCTGGCCACGTGCGTAAACACGCAGTTCTAGACCGACAGACGGGTCCGTGACCCAGATCTGGAACACCGCCAGCTGAGAGACAAGACCCGGCAGACCATCCTGGCGGCCCCAGACGACTTCACAACAGACCCGGCCTAAGACAAAGAAAATGCACCTCCACCAATCCAAAACCAGCGCACAATCCGAAGCCCTGGGAGTGGCCAACGGATAGAAGAGGCGGGGCTTAACTCAAAGACCGGCCGAAAAAAGGAACACACTCTCTGACGTCCTCGGATGGGGCACATGCTCTGACATCCTCAGACAGGAACAAACTCTCTGACGTCCTCAGACAGGGCACACTCTCCGACGTCCTCAGACAGGACGAGAGTCCCCGAAGCAGCCGAGAAGAAAGAAACCGCGCACGAGAGAAATCACCAGCGAAATGTGAGTCTTAGACCGACGCCTTCCCTTCCATCTTCGTACTACCCGATGGCCGCCACTCAGCGAGTTCCAGACCGCCTGGCGCCGTCGCCCCAACCGACGAGGTCCCGGTCGTTGAGGGGGGGATTAGCCTAGGAGGGACGTGCAAACGGAAGGCGGCGTTAGCGTCGCTCGCTTAGCATAGAATGACAGGGTAGGTAGGCAGGGATGGGGGAGGGGGTTGGATGGAGAAAACGTGTGCCAGGAACCGGTCCCGGTCCTGTTGGCTTGCAATGTAAATACATGTAAATATATATTACCCTTGATGATAGAAAATGTTTCAGTGTACCAGCAGAGTCACGAAGCAGTTGCCCAGCCATTGCCGGGCGGGATTAGCGACGTGGAATACGACCCTCCCAGGACTGGCGTAAGACGGCTTACATTTTCAATACGGAGTTTCATGCGGTTTCCATGCGGCCCGACTACACGAGACATCCAGCCGCCGCGACCGGAAACCCGTGGCAGGTGCGGATAAATTTGTGAAAAGCTACTCAAACACGAAGCCTACTCGTCGCCGATACGCCCACACACTGTCAATAGCGGCCACTTGAAACTGCCGCAAATGCAAAGAGTGACTTCCGCCCAGCCACGGGTATCAGCCTGACCCAGTAACCTGGAAACAGCTACCGCTCAGGAACTGCCAACTGCCAACCGCCAATCAGCGGCCGGTAGTCGGTAGTCACCAGTCACCAGTCACCAGTCACCAGTCACCAGCGTCACCAGCCGGCACCATCAGCCACCAGCCAGGCCACGGGGCACAAAGAGCCTGACATGCGTTGTCTGATAACAGGGGCGGGCCATTTATAAGCGCCACCCCGGGGGAAGTCGAGACATCACCCAAGGCAGTCGTCGCAGAGAGACCACCCAAGGCAGTCGTCGGAGGCGGACACCACCCGAGGCAGCCGCCGGAGGCGGACCACCCACGGCTGCGACGGAGGAGAGAGACATTCGACGGAATCGCCGAGAAGCTCGCACATCCAACAGAATCGTTCGGGAGTCGCTCGCGAGCTGAGTGGAATGATTGTGGTGAAACGGTGAACTTCGCTCGCGTTCGATCGACACAGTCACCCCTGCCAGACAGCGAGAACGAAGCTGACAGCGCGGCATGTGAGTGAACTGGAGCAAGGAGTGGCAATGTATCCCGTGAATCATCATGCCCAAAAATGTGACCCGTCCGTCACCGGTCGTTTTTCATATGTGATGGCCCCAGCCAGCGGTGGGATATGGGTAGCCGTCTGCCCCGGGAAGGGTAAAAATGGAGGAGCGAATTGTGGCAAATAAGGTTCTTATGGAGCATAGTTTTCAGGGTTGGTGGAGGATACCTGAATGTTATATCGTTTAGACATGCATGGTGTTTAACCCGCACACGTCCGGGGGGGGGGCAGATATCTGGCCCCCCTGCGGTTTTTCCTACTTTGCCGCCATACTAATCGGGTTAGCAAGGCCAAACCTCGCATGGCTGCTCATTGGTCTTTTGCGCATATCCTCAGAAATGTTTGACCCTGCGTCATCTCAAGTCAGGTCACCAGGTCAGGCGAAGTGACCTAACGTCCCTCCGAGTTCTAGGTGGCATCACTCCCACAATAATTGGGCGATTGATTTCAAACTTATATCACGTCATGATCTTATCAGGGTCTATAACATGTATATCACGGTTTTTTCGTAGCGTTGACCTGAGGTCAGGTCGTGGCCATGGCTTACCCATTATAGGCCTATGGAAAAATATACAAATGTTTCCTGGTTACATATTTGCTCTCGGAATGCCCTCCAATCGTTATGGCGTGTAGTTGGAAGCTATTCGCAATGCTATCGCTGACATTTTTGCTCAGTGGCCCCACTGAGGTCAGCTGAGGTCACCTGAAATCACTAGCACATTTCTGCGCATTATATCGCAATGCATTGAGCTAGAAGGCTGAAATTACCGTCATTGTGCTTGCATCGCCCAGACGTGTCGATTGATATATTACATGACCTCCCTGCTCTACCCCATAACCTTGACCTGAGGTCATTGTTTCGGTGACCCATCTGTTGACCTGACCTTAAATTGCACAGCGTATGTCGATAGCACATTTCAAGGGCTGTCGAATAGCATTTGCAGTTTGTTTCTATCTGTTACAGGTCCTGAGATATGTGCCAATATCTGAGGGTCCCACCCGATCTGGTCGAATTTGACATATGATGACCCAGTGACCTAAATATTGACCTGAGCGAGAAAATGACCGAAATACTTTCGATAGAGCTTGTCACCAGCTATCCAAAGTCGTTTTTGGTTTGTCGCTACCTAGCATAGTTCTCGAGATCTTAGGGGGGCAGACATCTGCCCCCCCCCCCGGACATGCGAAGTTGGCGCGGACCGCCGGACGTGCGTGTGTTAAGGTTGGTATGGATGATACACGAATGTTTTACTATACATGAATGCTTATACTTTGAATGGAAGGAAAAGAATACATAACCACGCACACACATTACTGATAAGAGTTTAAGTGACTGGGGAGCCTTGTGGTTCCGGGAAGACGTCAATGAAGAGTGCAGGCCTTCTGGCTCACTGCAGTCAAATAAACCCCCTTCATTCCATGGGAGAATGAAAGTAACGTAGATCCGCTGGGACCCACGTTACTCAGCGGATAAGATGTGGAAACAGACAAGGTGGGAATACCTCTTTCCCCACTGTCGCTCTGCCCTTCTGTTCTCCGTCTTTCTCTCTTTCTCTCTCTTTTTTTTATCTCTCTCTCTCTCTCTCTCTCTCTCTCTCTCTCTCTCTCTCTCTCTCTCTCTCTCTCTCTCTCTCTCTCTCTCTCTCTCTCTCTCTCTCTCTCTCTCTCTCTCTCTCTCTCTCTCTCTCTCTCTCTCTCTCTCTCTCTCTCTCTCTCTCTCTCGCCCTCCAATCAAACGTCAACACCTGTTTCCCAGCACACAGGCAGCCGAGCGGTCGGTGCCACCAAGCCAAGGGTCCATTAACCCTTGTGGAGGGAACAGACCATAACAACCCGAATAGTCAGTAGTGAATGGCAGTATCGCACGACAGGGACATTTTGTTTATCAGAGATCCGCCATTTCAGTGTGCTTATCTGCATATACGTTATAATTTGCATTACATTCAACCAGACAAATGGGTTTGGTTCTGGCGGGTTTATGAGGGTCTTGATGTCATCCTTGACCGAACGTAAAATAGCGGATGTTACACAAGCCAAGCATTTATCAAGAATGAAAAGGCAACCAGGCGTTAAATGACGTGCAGCACTTACATACTCGCTCAGCTTTGAGTCACGATGGGGGAACAACGTTTACCGGGAAGTCGCTGGAAACTTGCCCTCAGGCTTTGTACCTGTCAGTGCATGGATTACCCTTTAATGCCGCGGGCCTGGTAAACGTTCGGAGGTACAAAATACTTAAGTTGATGTAGTTGAGGAACGAACCATTAACCACAGACCATTAAGTGGCCAAACGTACTAGGTGCGAATGAGGGATTTAGCAGGGAATAAATTCCGGGTTCGTCCGTTACTTAATGTAAAGCTAGCCGGCAAGACAGGACAGGACGAACCTGACTACCGTCTGCGACGAAAAAAAGTGAGACAAATTGCGCAATTAGTGAGGAGACGGCCTGCAAGCCGCCCTTCCACGGGCGATAACTTCCATGGGCCCAAACGTGAGCCTCCGCCCTCTTCTATTCGGAGGAGACGGAGGAGGGCTGATAGAAGACGGGGAAGATGACGAAACACTGTTGGTTGAACCCCTGGGAAAGCGTGCCGGAAAGACTGGATATTCACAAGGCAGCTGGTTCACTTGAGAAATTCTAGGCCGCAAAAACCGTCCGGCCTGGTGATCCCAGAGCGCGGAAGGGCATCCCGAGGATGGTCAGATCCGACGGGATCCATGGGTAAGCTCGCAGGCAGCGGCACCCAATTTTGGGTCGGGATGAATCTGTGCGCACAGTTAGGTAAAAGCCAAAAACGGCTAGGTCGGTATTCCTTTCCCGTCTCAGCTATTCCAGCAGGCCTGGGCCTCTCGATTACGGCACAGACAGGGGAGATGAAGTTTGGCGTTCCGTAAGCCCCCAAGGATAGGACAGGCAGGGGATTTGAGGGTCTCCCGACCATGACCCCGGGCAGGATAGGTTAGAAAGACGATAGGGGGCCATCCCGACCGATTTGTGGCCCAGGACCACCTGTGGGGGTGCCCGCCGATTGCAAGTTAGAGCATGCAAGTCCTGGCAAGGCATTTGACTCATTTAAGTGTAGGTATGTCGGCCATTATTACTGAAGCCCAGCATAAGACCATCAGAAACTAACGGAATATCGCAGCCCAGTGTCATCGAGCCTTGAAGGCAGTAAAGTAATAGTATATCATTCCCAACCAACAGTGTCGCGTCAGCCGGTCACAGTTGTGGACCTAAGCACGGGTAATTAACATTTAACTTTGGGCTAGAAAGCCCTAAGCAACGGTCTGAGGGAGTAAGACTCGCTGAATGCGCACATACCACTGGAAGGGAAATCGCGGGCTAAACATTTACATGTGTCATTAATGGAGCGAACGTTCGGAATGAATGGGAATGCATGTGAGTGTACATGACCTAGCTAAGGGTACTTAAGGACCAGTGGAGGCTGTTTGGGGCCCGATGTGTGCATGCAGCTGTCAGAAACCCATCGTTGTCAAAATTTGACCCAGGATAATTACCTAGGCCCTCAATTTGCCAGTCCGGTGACCCGTGGGAGCATTGCTGGTGGAGGACATGGAGGGAAACAAAGGGGGGAACTTTAACACTTAAGAAGGCCCCGAAGCTGGACGAGGGCCGGTGACGGACGCATTTCCAACTCCAATGTCCGTCCATTACTCTTATGACCCCCCCCTCCTAGGTCTCTCCAATCATGCGGTTCCTCTATCCCTGGCGCCACGACCAAGCCAGGTTCACTCACGGATGGAAGTGGTGAAGTGAGAGACTTATCCTCGCTAAATATAAATTTGTGTTAGGATAACGAGTTACGGGGCGCCGACAATACGACGAAGACAAGATGGACAATGGCACACCGCTCGCTGTGGGCCGCCCCGGTTGGGGGCTGGCGGCACGCCGGAAGCGGGATCGGCGCGGGCCGGGGGAGCCGCCCGGCGCCCGTGAGCGTAGCGAGCGTGGCCGCCGGCCGGCGGCCGTGCGGAAACTACTTTCTCAAGGTCGCTCCGAAGTCAAGGGCGCACCGCAGTAGACCAAGACGAAACATAACAACAGTGCCACCATTCAGACCGACCACTCAGACCGACCACTCAGACCGACCACTAAACCGAACCGACACCCCTACCAACTCCTATTACCCCTCCCCCTTCTCCCAAAAATCCCTACCCCTCCCCCATCCATCCCCCCACACCGACCCCGCCCCCGACCTCGCCGCCCTACACTGGCAGCATAGTAAATACCTCGGAGGTCAGATGATCGGAGAGGGGGGACTTCCGTCAATGGACGACGTAAGGGATACGACCCTTCCCGACCGGTAGCGTAGTAAACACGTCGGCAATCAAGTGGAGGGGAGGGCCTTGGATATTTAAATCAGATGGCATTGGGGTTAGAAGCCAATGACCGAGTAACCTACCCTCCGGGGGGGGGGGTTAACGTCAATGAATGGCGTAAGGAATACGACCCTCCCAGGACCGGCACCATAGTAAATACCTCGGTGCTCAGGTGGGTGGAGAGGAGGGTATTTACATCCAGACCGAAAATGGCGGCTGTGCCTCGGGCGCTGAGGAGTGCGCGTCGCGCTTTCGCTTTGACCGGGTGACAAACAGCCGGCAATTGCGAAAAGGGGTGTAGACAGTACCGTTTGCACTTTCCAACACAAGGAATGATGTCCACATGGTGTTTGATGTTTGCCTGAGATTAATTTGTCATATTAAGC
This sequence comes from Ashinkailepas kermadecensis, assembly GCA_034440615.1. Lineage (NCBI taxonomy): Eukaryota > Metazoa > Arthropoda > Thecostraca > Neolepadidae > Ashinkailepas > Ashinkailepas kermadecensis. The sequence goes on along the minus strand of JAOTOM010001904.1, from coordinate 44,926 downwards.
AAATGCACATATAAGCGAGGCAGTCGACCTGCGAGCCATCCTCTTATGGACTGAACGTCCCCGGGTGAGGGTAATGAGTGTGAAAGCCAGTTTTTAACTTGACTAGAATAGTAATGTTGTTTATATATATATGATCTGCGTTTGGATGAGGTCAAATTGCAAGAAGGGGTGCGATGACCGTATACTTCGGGGGGCATTAGCAGATGCTCTGGTTCTTTGACTGCGAAATCCCACTGGCCTCTGTGAACCATTGGCGCAGCTGGGGGCGGGCACAGTAGGCATGGTCGGATGAGCTGTTGAGCCCCACCTTGCGTCCGTCGAGTTTGGCGCCGAACATTAGGTTAAGGCAAAACACTGCACGGTCGTAAGTCCGCCCCCGTTCGCTATACGTTTGGACACGGAGCTGTATGGCGTTCGGGGGAACGTTCGGACAGGTTTGGCGTGCCATAAGCCCCGAGGCTGAAAGGGTAGGGCAGGCTAGGTTATAAAGACGGTCAGTGGGCGTGCCGAACGTGGTAGGGATCCGTGCCCGCTCGTGAGCACGTTCACCTGGTCGCACATTATCAGTATACGGCGAGTGAGGCCCGCTGCGGCACCGACCTTTCTTTAAGGCTAGGGTATGTCAGTCAAAGATACCAGAGCACTTGCATAAGCCCTCAGAGCCATTACGACGAGCCCCCGTCTTGGCAGTTAAGCCTTCACCCAGGCGAGGAACACTGTCAATAATGGCGTGGCCAGCTATGATGACAGTGGAAGATTTACATATTCGGCCAATCTAGCACAAAAAGAGCAATGGTCTGTCGATATATGTGTTCGTGTACCGCTGGGGGGGGAGGAGGAGCCAAATTTGGAGACCAAGCATTTCATTAATTAATAAGGAAAGAATGAATGGGACGAACGAATGTGAAGTGAATGAGGAGAATGAATGTGTGTCAGGTAGCTTTAAGGACCAGCGGAAGCCGCTTGGGGCTTAATCACAGGCACCTATTTCGTTAGGTACATTGTACAAAATTATACTACAATCAGCATCCAAAAGTCCCGATTAAGGACAAGACATTGAAACTAAAAGCAAATTCCATTTTTCATTAATTCTCTAAATACAACGTAACCTTTCTAATTTGGCTAGAAGCACTCATTTACCTATATGGTGTTCCCAAAACTTTGACCTCGCACACATATAAATTCGTGTTAGGGATGGTAGCAACAACATCAAGCCGGCTGTGGTTTGGGGAATGTGTGGTGGAGGTGGTGGGGAAACACAGCACAACACATCCCTAACACAGGCATAGCAGAAAAGCGGATATTTAGCCCTATCTAAGTCTAGAGTCAGCTCATGTTCGGCCGTGTTGAAGTGTAGTATCAGTTAAAATAAAGCCACATAGTTCAATCATCAATCAGTTCCAGTTAAGGCTTCGTTAGCATTACTTTTCACACACGCAGCTTCCCCAGTCACACACGAAAACACACCCGCCACACCCCATACGCCTCCACACCCCACCGACGGCAGAGCCGCCACCCCTACAGTTGCACCAATTAGGTCAACTTGTTGTGTTTGCGCAGCGACATACCATGATGAAAGAACTACGCTCCATGGATAAGTGGTTCGTAGGAGCGATTTGTCCCTTTATCTGAAGCTTTACTGTGTGGTTAGTATTTCTGGAGCAGGGCCGATTTTGTGCCGTACTGTGCCGAGCTATCCCGCGCTGACGCGTCCAGTATTGTGACGCTCACCCTACTGTGTCCTGCTGACCGGACCTGACCTGACCTGCCCTGCCCCGGTCTCTACCGTCCTGACCGGACGGTGGCGATGTCGACGGTACCGCTCCGCCGGCCGGCAGAAGCCGCGCCGGGGCGCCTGCCGGCTGCGCCCTGCCCTACCCTGCTGACCGGGCCTGACCTGACCTGCCCTGTCCTGATCTCTACTCTCCTGACAGGACGGCGGCGATGTCGACGGTGCCGCTCCGCCGGCCGGCCGGGGCTGTGACGTGACGTGACGTCGGCCGAGCGCGGCCTTATCCGGAGCGGCGGTTGCACCACGGCTTTGTCTCGGGCGGTGGATCTGGACAGAGCGACCGGCCCCGATTAACGGATGGCTACAAAAGAGGGCGGCCGCCTGAATCGGCCTGCACTTGTCACTGCCCACCCACTCCTGCAGCACCTGCCTACCTCTCCCCCGGCAACATGAAGGCGGTGAGTGTCACGAAAATGTGTAGAGCTACATCTCTGAGTAAGTGTGACTTGCATACCGTGTGAGGAAAAAACTGATGGCGAGCATTCATTGAAAAGCCATAGTATGATCTGCTTTTTTCAAACTTTTATATTTTCATGCCGAGCTACGATGCAATGCGATCGGGAAAATCGGCCAAAGCAGAATTAAGCATACTTGCAGAGGACGCCCTTACAGATTACACTTAAATAAAGAGGCAAGACAGCGATATTTTGTATGCATAATGTAGGCATTAGCGAGTATACCTGATTAGCTCAGAAGGAACATCTGCCTGATTCTGAAAGGATATCTCACCATCTATCTCTTATACGAGGAAAAGTATCGTTCACATGAATACAAGTAGTACATCATCCGAATCCTAACTTCAAGGAGAACATACGATAAAACAAATGGCCACGCACGTCGAAACATATACCGGATGTAGGTCATACTCCAAGTCGCCGCCATTTTGTTTGGCACACGGAGTCGCCCCGCATCTTCACCTCCTCCATCGCCCGGGTCTACGTGTTTACCGAGATCCTCTTGACCTCGCGCTGAATTATATATTGTCGCGCTGCTTGAGCTCTCGGGAGTTTCTGGGATTTCCTTGGTGATCTTACTCTTGAGGTAACCCCAAAGAGGTAACCCCCAGCCCTGCTGCTGATGAAGCTCTCTTAGAATTGCCGATACAGAGACTCAAGCACCATGTTGGAGGTGTGAGGTGTTGTTCCATCTCGCTGGAACGGCATGGTGCTCCGGGGTGCTCCGCAGTGCTTGCAGACGCTGCTCCAGAAACGATTGGACATCTTGACGTAGCGCTCCTTGTTGATAGTGACTGTGGAGCCACTGAGGTTATGGAACCAAAAGGGACCGGTGATCCCTTTTGAGCTGAAGACGCACCATACAGTAGCGTTGCTGGAGTGCAGGGACTTTTACATCGCTGTGTCTGGGATGTGGTGGCCAAGGTCCTGCAATTTTCGGTGTTCACACCCCCATCCAGCAGAAAATGGGCCTCGTCACTGAACTAAATGTTGTTGGACTGAACAACATTCACTGAACCAAATGAGGTTCGCTTCAGCGATGCACATATCATGCAACAAGCTTGCAAAAGCAACTCTTTCGATCTTGGCGCATGAGGACAATATTGTATTGATCAATATTTTGCATGGTGTTATTCTTATATTTTAAACGAAATATTTACCCAGTGTTGTAGCTGATGTCAACTTGGCTTCCAATTTTCTTCATTGACTTCGTGAGGGTTTCAAGTACGAAAACTCGACCTATTCAGCGCCTTCTGCGGAGCGTTTTGAACGTTCTCGGATGTCCAGAGGCGCCCTCGGTTCAGGTCTTCTTGTTGTTGTTGGTTATTGGTTTTACGACACGTCGACCGTTAAGTCATGTAGCGTCGCCAATTTCTCACGCCGATTGGTCGCGGGCGAAGAGTAGCGACAGGTGAGACTCGAACCCACAACCTTTCGATTGTGAGGCGAGCATCTTACCCCTAGACCACTCGTCCCCTTCGGTTCAGGTCTTCGACGCTGCCTCTGACCAAGAGATGCTCAAGATTGTTTTGGTAGCCTTGGGATCAGGCGCGTAAGACACGTTAAATATGAACTGGAAAGGGTGCTAAACTGGTCTAATTAATGCCGTTTTGTAACTATTTGTACGACATTGGCTGTTTCCTCCTTGTCGAGTGGACTCATTTTTAGTTATGAGCAAAACCACATCGTGTAGTTTTCACTTTCCTTTGCACAAGTTTTCTAGCAATATAATTTACTTTATGCTGATTTCATTTTTGGTCCCCCAGGAAAACGGAAATCCTTTCAGAATCACCCGGTATCTCTGTTTTTACTGGAGCATGCTCTACTCTTGTAAGATAAGTTGTAAAGGGTAGTGAATGCATTAGAAACTCGATGGAGATGAATGTTTTAGTGTTCGCTTGCTTTTGTTTGTTTGGTTTTGTTCAGAAAGGCGCTGCTAGGAGACAGAGGGAAGATCCTGCAATTAAAGTTTGGCGTGTCGAAAAAAGAAGAAGTTTTTTCTTCTTCCACGGACCTATCACTTTCCGTGGGCTGCCTATAAATCCAGTCTTCTGAATACGTTTGAAGGGATGCGTTCATTATTCGAACTTCCAACTTCGAAAATTCAACTCATCATCACAAGTTCTTTGCCTTCGTCTTTCGTCTAAAGTAAGCTATCGGCGATGAATCCATGGGTGCGGCAAGGCTTGCGCCAGCTGATATGCTCTCATGACATGTATCTTTTTCTTCATATAATTAAGTGGTGGATGTCTTTCATGCTTGACATAGGTAAATGTCTGCTAATTACATCACGATGGAATGTAAATTGCTTTTCTTTATTACACACGTATTCATTATGCCTTTATACTAGAATATATGCATGTTAGATACGGCAATTTGTACTCAGTAGGTACGTATGCAATGCTTGGCACACTCCTGCTTGCTTTCCAAGTTTATGTGTGCCAATTTGTACTCACAATGTCATATTGTCCAGCTCTGTCGGAAAACGGGTTCGTTAGTACTAACCTACAATTAAGCCACTTACACATCATGTTTCATCAGACTTTAATGCGGAGTCCATGCAACAGCGTAAGATGTACTTTCGAGAGCGAAATCGATAGTTGGAGTTTGCGCGCGGCCTCATTACAACTTGTGATTAATCTTACGAAGACGAAAAGCTGGTAGTTGGTTGCGCCGGATCAGATTGTGTCACGAAATTGTACGATCGATCGATGCGAGCGGAATCCTATCATAGGTGGCGCCTGCCTGAACTGTCGTCCAGCCAACACACACCACGCTTCGTTGAGCGCAGCAAAATCTCCAGTCGACGGTTCGTACGCGCGACACCTGTTTCCTCTGTCGTCATCGAACTGGTTTTGCTGGTTGTTTTTTTCAACGTGTCCCGCAGATTCCTGATGATGCTTTTGCATCAATGGTGCTGCACAGGGGATGTTTTTCTCAGTCATTCCCTATATTGCTGACGAAGATTCCGTGAAGACTACATGCTCCAACACAATGAACTGAAACGCTGACACAGCAACGGATGGTGTATGGTGCTTGGCTATGGAGCTTGGCTATGGTGCTTGGCTATGGAGCTTGGCTATGGAGCTTGGCTATGGTGCTTGGCTATCATTTGATCACCATCTACCTGATCCATGTGGTCTTTATCGTTAGTTAGTTAGTTATTTGGGCTTTAGGGCGCGTCGGTGGTCTTTATCGGCCTAATTGTGACTGAAAACGTTGCAGATCATCTTCCTGTGCCTAATCGCTGTGGCGGCTGCGCAAGACGATAAGAATGCCGAGATCCTGAGGAACGACTTCTCCCTGGATGCTGAAGAGGGCAGCTACCAGGCCGAGTGAGTCAATCACCAGTCACCTTCAGCTTGCCCCATCAGACTGAAGGACCCTTCACCAGCTCCCAGTCATTTCCCCGCCATCATGGTGAGTGCGTCACCAGATTTCTAGTCCCCATCAAACGAAAGAGTCTAAAGTTGAAGAGAGGTTTTCATCTAACCGCCGCTTAGGTTTGTATATGAGAATAATTCACGTGTCAACGGTGAATTCCCCAGGAAACGCGAACCAAAATATACACGCGCCTGTGTGCTCGAGGTACACCGAGTGCCCATAACGCGTGGACAGACGGGTCGGTTATGTTTTGTTTTGTCCGAATGTGTTACGCATTGTTTCGTCAATTGTATTCATCATATCATAGACTGTATAGTTTGCTTAACCTTCTCGCAGCACACACTGCGAGGCCACTGATGTTACCCCAGTGGCAACATCAGCGTTCTGGAGGCGAAATGCACAACGTGAGGGCAGGCACGTGCGACCACAGAGTTCATGTATTCTTAGTCACCAGCGAGGTGCACTTGCCAAGTGGGCTAGCAGAATCCTGGCAGGATTAAGTAGTATTCACCGTATTTATCACTTTGTTCGTCAAGTTTATCAAATCCGCTCGGAATGCACATCCACGGCGAGCCATTTTTATCGGATTTTTAATCTGTTATTCATCACCAGCCTCTGGAATTGCAGCACCGTGCGTCTGGCAATGTCATCGAACTTGGCCACGGCACAACCTGAACGGGTCTCCTGCTGTCTTGCTTGTTTGTCGCTACGGGAGAGCATGGCGGCCGCGATGTGGTGACAGCGTGCGACAGTCTGGCGCATGTCGTCTGGTGAAGCCACTATCGGACAACTGTCCGGCCGATGGCAGCGGATTGTGGTCTGATCGGCTGGCGGTGACACGGACTATCGGACAACTGTCCGGCCGATGGCAGCGGATTGTGGTCTGATCGGCTGGCGGTGACACAGACTATCGAAAAAATTTCCGGCCGATGGGGGGGGATTTTGGTCTGATCGGCTGGCGGTGACACGGACTATCGGACAACTGTCCGGCCGATGGCAGCGGATTGTGGTCTGATCGGCTGGCGGTGACAAAAAATTTTCGGACAACTGTCCGGCCGATGGCAGCGGCTTGCGGTCTGATCGGCTGGCGGTGACACGGACTATCGGACAACTGTCCGGCCGATGGCAGCGGATTGTGGTCTGATCGGCTGGCGGTGACACGGACTATCGGACAACTGTCCGGCCGATGGCAGCGGATTGTGGTCTGATCGGCTGGCGGTGACACGGACTATCGGACAACTGTCCGGCCGATGGCAGCGGATTGTGGTCTGATCGGCTGGCGGAGGATTGTATTGACACGGACTATCGGACAACTGTCCGGCCGATGGCAGCGGATTGTGGTCTGATCGGCTGGCGGTGACACGGACTATCGGACAACTGTCCGGCCGATGGCAGCGGATTGTGGTCTGATCGGCTGGCGGTGACACGGACTATCGGACAACTGTCCGGCCGATGGCAGCGGATTGTGGTCTTTGTTGGGTGGGGGGGAGAAGGATTTTTGGAAAAATTTTCGGGGGGAGGGGAGGGGATTGTGGTCTGATCGGCTGGCGGTGACACGGACTATCGGACAACTGTCCGGCCGATGGCAGCGGATTGTGGTCTGATCCGCTGGCGGTGACACGCCATGCTGGCCACTGGCGCGCCGCCGGCTCACGGAACACCTACCACGCGACTTTTCACACACCCGCGACTGAAAGCTGTGCAAACGTCCGAGGGTGAAAATCCCAAGACAATCCGCGGCAGAAAAACCGTGTGCACTCGGATTTTCAAGGAATACTGAAAACAAGACTGCTAAGCTTCTGGTGATCACGAAACCTTCTGGAGGGCTGGCTCTGCATCCGTGCTGTGACCTTCGAACCAACTTGGACGTACAGACTGCATTCCCGTTGAGCTGGCAGGGAATATCTGGAAGTCGGCTCAAATGCATGTCGGGCCAATCGCACTTGGACCTGCAGTTGGCGAAAGTTTTGGTGCAGCCGGTGGAGAGTTCTACCATGACAGAACATCACGGACAATTGTGAATGCCCGAAGCTACTGCATCTTTCCGCAGGGGAAAGACATGCCGGGTGCCACCGAAATCATCATTCATGCCTGTACCTTCCAAGCTACTTCACATTAGTAGTCACTACACTTGCCAAAAGAGTAACGAAACTATCTACCAGTGGACTCGGAACGAAATACTATAAGCAGAAAGGCAGTTGAGCCCACTTTTGAAGTTTGGTACAAATTGAACTGTCTCTATTTCCATTTGTCGCGGGGTAATGGGCATGGTGTCTGTATAAAAATACTGACAGAGCCCCAAAACATTGAAATTAAGAGAACAAATGGAACCCTAATAATGTTCGCCTACATTAATAGGATCCACGCAACAATAACGTCTTCGTCTGGCATTCTGGAATAGAGAGTGATGCTGTCCCACGCCCGTAAGTGCAGCCTCAATTCAATTTAAGTTGCTAAGTAATCCATCACCGTGAAACATTTTTAATGTCGTTTTATTTTCGTTCTCGTGTAAGTTTAGTTGCCGAATACTAGCCGTTTGGCAATCTCTTCCTGATATCAGCTGCATCATTAGCCGATTCCCTTTTGCCATGCAGGTGTCATTTACGCGTTCATACCACTCATGCACGTACATATATGGCTTATCGAAGTCGTATTTAAGCACAGCATTCACTTTTCACCCACAGCCCTGAACATGAACCTCTGAAGTGCGGATGGCTTCCCGCGTCTGCCGATGCCATCCACGGCATAGCACATGCATGCATACATCAGCTGTACTACAGCAAGTCCAGCGGCGCATTCCTGCGGTGCCGCCAGCCTGGTATTGCAGCCTCGCCGCCAGGCGGCGAGGCTGCATCACCGCTGGATGGCAGTGCTGACAATGCCGGATCTAGCCAGCTCGTCGCTCCGACTGGTTTTTTGTTTGTTATTGGGCAGTTCACGACGCACTTTATACACTATGACGGCGGATGGCGCCGCCCACATTGTTTCGCCGGTTGGCAGCGGGATTTGAAATTGTTCCGAATGGTGCAGTGTTGAACAGGGGATCTTCGTATCCAAGGCTCTACACTCTAACCACTCAGCCACCCCTGCCCCGTCGCTCCTTCATCCCGTCACCTCGTCGCCCCGTCGTCCCCTCACCCCGTCACCCCGTCACCCCGTCACCCCGTCACCCCGTCACCCCGTCACCCCGTCACCCCGTCACCCCGTCACCCCGTCACCCCGTCACCCCGTCACCCCGTCACCCCGTCACCCCGTCACCCCGTCACCCCATCATCACGACTGCAGCTGATATCCAAGCCAAGAGACGGCAGCTGTCCTGGCTAGAGTCACTAGCGATGCTCGTGTGCGGTAGTACCCGATTCGCCAACGCGAACTGCTGCGAGATGACCCACTGCGGCCAGTTAATTCGTCCCCTGAAGCCGCTCAATCCGTCATCCGCGGCCGCTCAATAGCTCAATCACCAATAGGATATGACGGCGTCAGCATAGACATTTGTATCGCTGATGATATGTGTGGCGTGTTCCTACCTATATTTTACCTCATGAGCTAATGTTTTCCATTGTTAATCAGAGCAGCTCCTTAAGCGATGCTTTTCCACACCCAGAAATCCAGTGGCACCTTCGTATTGAGAGGATCTTGCCCGGTTAATATACAACAGCGTGAGGTGCCATTAAGGGCGCTGGATGAGTGAGGGCAAGGGGCACGCATTAGGGCACAACAAGCATATTATTGGGCATATAAATGTAGAGGAACACACCAAATTGCATAGGTGCAGTTTATGAAGTAGATTGAGAGTAATATATAACCTATGCATGCTTAACCCCCCCCCCCCCCGCTTTGGAGGAGGGGGACTCCATCGTAGGATCTCCTGCTAAGTCCAGAAGACTAGGTGCGACGAAGTAAATCAGCGATTGAGAGCGCAATGGCCCGACTAAAAGTACATATAGCACCGTCATCCGTCCAGCAAAGTACATCTTTCGTAGAAAGTGCTTCTTTGCAAAGTACATCCAACATCCGTCTTATTGCGTCCAACTTTGTGGAGGAAAATTAATATAAGAAATAAGTACGGCATATTCCGACAACTCGAGAGGGAGCATTCGTGCGTCATCTTCGACAGGGGAGCCCAATTTCGGAAACGGTGTCAAACATTTGAGCACAATCGCATTGAAAACCAAATCACTTCAGCCGAAATTGATTGCAGTGTTGCCGGAATTGGGTTCCCCTGTTAAACTCGGTGTACATGTCTCAAATTTCAGCACACCATGTCGAACGGTCGAAATCGCATAGGTTGGACACTGCGTGACGGTCCGTTCTATTTCCCAGCTTTTTGGCTTGGCTTATGCCACACACAACCGTCGAGCGCAACACCCTGTAGCCCACTGTAGCCCACTGTAGCCCACTGTAGCCCACTGTAGCCCACTGTATGCCACTAGCCCACTGTACCGTCCCACTGTAGCGCATTACACCCTGTAGCCCACTGTAGCCCACTGTAGCCCACTGTCACTGTAGCCCACTGTAGCCCACTGTAGCCCACTGTAGCCCACTGTAGCCCACTGTAGCCCACTGTAGCCCACTGTAGCCCACGGTAGACCATTGTAGCCCACTGTTGCTCACAATAGCCTACTGTAGCTCACTGTATCCAACTGTATCCCACTGTGACCCACTGTAGCCCACTAGCCCATTGTAGCCCACTGTAGCCCACTGTAGCCCACTGTAGCCAACTGTAGCAAACTGCAGCCCAATGTAGCCCACTGTAGCCCACGGTTGACCATTGTAGCCCACTGTTGCTCACAATAGCCTACTGTAGCTCACTGTATCAAACTGAATCCCACTGTAGCCCACTGTAGCCCACTGTAGCCGACGGACCATGACCCTGCTCCGGCGCACGCAGGTCACGTGATTTGACGTAGCCGTGTGGCTGGCCATGTTCCCGATTGAAACATCTTACTTGAGCATTACATGCGATTACATGCATGAAAGCAAATATTGCGGTGTAGCCTGCAATAAATCAAAATTAAAAGGGCAGCTGTGAGTCTCAATGAAAAGATCAGGGCATAAAAAGCTGCAGCAGAGAAGTTGCTAAGGTTCCAAAGGCGTCGCGGTTGGATTCGGCAGGATCACTTCTGTTAGCCTGTTTTGTACCGCCAGAGGACTCGCTTGGGCTTCGCTCTCGCCCGCAGTAAGCAGGTGGTCGTTACCACTAACCCGATCACATTTAATTTTCTGGAGGAGAAGCTTCACCCCCCCCCCCCCTGCTTTGCTCGCTGCATGACTTTTCCGATAACAATTTGTCTACAATGTCGGTTGACAACTTCTCCACAGTTTACAACGTTTCCATCCATTTCGAAGATCTGCTTCTTCAACTGCGGTGGTGCGAGTCAGCCCTTGCCCATCTCGACAGCTGGGGTACACCATGTATAAAATGTCATCATAGCATAGACAAATCAAAATAAAACAAGAAATGCTTCATTGGAGCCGTTACATCCCGTGAGAAAGCAGTAGCGTAGAAACCAACCGGATACTCGTAAAATTTACACCTCTACACCGGACAGCCTTGCCGCTCAACCGGCATTCTTAGGTTGCTGAAACGCAGTTTCCGTTAAGACTCGGCGGAGGCGGAGTTTCTCAACAGGTGAGCTGAAGCCTGGCATTAAGTGGTCAGACGGCTGGAAAGTCAATCGTACTCCATTGCCCCCGTGGATTTGCTGGTCAAGTTCATGGAATTAGTCCATACGCTTGGATGTCTTAGTGATTGCTAACCGCTCAGACAGCCAGAACAATATAGGACTCCACCTCTAAACAACCTTATACAACAGAGCCACTACTAGAAGCTTGGGGTATTACTGTACCTTAAGCCATTTCTTATTTTTGGTATTGTCTGTGCAGTACCAATACCTCGGGACCTTTTGTCATTTCGCCCACCGTATTGCGTGAAAGGAGTCAACTTCCCCATAAATCTGGCAGCACCAATCATGTTTTACAGCCTTCATTATTTGGTACTGGTTTACTATCATTTATCACGACAGCAAACTCGAGCTCTTACAGAAAGCACCACCGATACAAACTCGATGAAGCCGGGTGACTGCTTTCCATTTATTATCTGACAGAAGCTCTGACCTTAGTCGAGCTCTGTTCAAAAGTGAGTAAATTCCAGTTTTCACACAAACTTGAGTGTTTACTTGCTCTTTTTTTTCTTTTTTTTTAATTGTCGTCCCCATATCAGATGCAGCAGCAGCCTATCCTAATTTGGCTGTATGCACCTTCATTGGGTCTTTCAGTGTGGGGCTTCCCTAGGTGAGCTGCCCATAGATCAGGACAGCCAACCCACGGGTGCCTCGGGATGCAAGCAAGAGATACAACATAATTTGATTATGCCAATACTATTACCATCCCTTCTGTATTTTCTTTTTCTTTTGCAGATAGACTACCACCAATTAGTAGAAAGAAATCAAAATCCTTTCTATCAGAAGTTGGTGGGAAATCCCATTTTTCCTTGCCCTGTTCTATTCTGGGAAATATTTGGCAAATTACACTATTCCAGGATTTTGGTGCAGAGTATGTAATAGCAAACAGCCTATATTGTCGATAAGTAAATGGTATAGAGAAATGTTGAATGATTCTTGAAAAAAAAATGTATCATTAAAAATAGGGTGGAGAATTAATATGCTTTACTCAATAGGTCGGAGTGTCGTGTTTCGTGAGTTATAATTTTTTTGGTTTAATCTTGTGGGATAATTATTACCCCAAATCACCGCACAGTTTATATAGGGGGTTGAGGTAGGAACATGAGAATTGGGAGGTGGTTCGGGGTGGGATTCTATGTCATTGCTGGGAGTTCAGAATTTTTGATATTTGTCTTTGTTACATTTAGTGATCCTTTTTCTTTAACCTGTTGTTAACACATTCATTTATTCTGTAATTCATCTATATTTCTAGCCTGACAAGAATAGCGTGTCATCAGCAAAGGAGTCCATTTTGCTTGTTTTAATTCTGGCCAAGTCATTGATATAAGTTCCTAGAATGGCCCTTGAGGAACCAAAATTAAGGAACGTATATTTTATTTTTTTTTTTTTTTTTTTAAATATTTTTTTATTTTATTTAGGGGGGGGTATTTTAAAATAAAATTAATTTTTTTTTGGGGTTTTTTAAAAACCCAAGGGCCCCCTTTAAGGTGGGCCCTGTGGTCTTGTACCTTGGATCCTTATGTTTTGGAACATAGAATGCTGATAAATTGAATATTATACTAGCAACAGATGTACCTAACAGTGGATTCTGCGCGGACTTTGGGGTATGTGATACTGATGAGATTGGTCATGTTAACACAATGGGCATGGGTGGAGAAGCTCGGTAATTGTTGATGAGACATAGGTGATGAGGAGTGTGTTATGCAATATCAAGTGAACGATGCTAGCTTGGCTGGAGTAGATAGTCCCTTTGGGACTCCAGATATTGTATTGATTGAGGTGTCACGGTGTCCTTTTTCTAGTTTCTTTCTTTTTGGTTTAACTCAGATGGATCCATGTGGCTCATATTCAGCTTCATCACTATAACTTGGTGACTTAATGAATTTATATGTGGTGCGAGCAATTATTTCAACAGCGTCCTTGCGCTACTACTTTCAAACTGGGGTGCATTATTTCTGAGAAGAGCAGTGTTAGTGAAACATTAGTGGAGCGCTACAGAATGTGTTTGATGTGCCTTGATTTCCGAAAGTTGGGAAGACACGAGATTAGGAGAATAGCGAAAAATAGACATGAATCAAATTAAATTAGATGTTAACTTGGATAAAAATATTGCATTACACTGGTCTGTATCACAATTTTACCTTAGACAAGGAGTGGTGTACCTGGTACGTTTTCGGACGGTTATTCTCATGGTGAAACACGTTTCTCTCTATCTATCTAGTTTCCCAGATATTACACCTTTATTCCATGTCATAAGGAGTTTTATGCCAACACTTACCGGCAGTAGGTTTCATACTGAATTGTAAGTGCGTATTACAATAACGCGTGTGGCGAACAATGCCAGCGTCATTAATGACGCGCGTGCTTGGAAGTTGACACAGTTCATGTGCTGCACTGTCTTTTGAGCACGTGGGCGCCTTCTTGGGTCCATCAGTGAGATATTTGTCTCATCTGACGTCTCAGCAGTGGCGGACCTAGGATTTGCGTCAGGGGGGGGGGGACAAACTGATCTGAAGAGGGTCCATCCTATCCCAATTTTTAAAGAATTCACCGGATTTGTTACTGTTTTTCAAAGAGGCCGTTTTTTCGTTAAAATTATTCATTTTCAGCCGCAGTTTTTCGGGGTCCGAGGCGATTTGGGGGTCTTTTGCCGCAATTTAAAGGGACGCAGTGACTTCCCGGGTCGTGATTTGTTTTCGGGGTCAGATGTAATGTGGTGCCCGGAGTAACCTTTTGGGGCCCAGCGTGATTTTCAGGGCCCTGACCTGACCTTTTGGAGCCACAAGCGTGATTTTCGGGGACCCGACCAGATTTTCTAGGGTTCTAGTGTGATTTTCACGAACCCCGACGGCACTTTTGGTGGCCCCCAGAGTTATTTTAAAGGGCCGCTGCCCGACATTTTGGGGCCCAGTGTTATTTCCAGGGGCTCCGGTGCGACTTTTGGGGCCCCCAGCGTGATATCCAGGGGCCGGCCAGAAATGACCCTGTAGTCGGCGCGCCCTTAAACCCAAATAATCAATCAATCAATCAATTGGAGATGTTTTCAGGCCAATCGTGATTTTCATGGGCCGGGCACGACTTCTTGGGTCCCCCAATAGGAATTTTAGGGGCACCGATGCGACTTTGGGGCTCCCAGCGTGATTTTTAGGGGCCCTGGCACAATGTTTTCACACTCCGGTGCGATTTTTGGGGGCCCGCAACCTCTCGGGGGGGGGAGGGGGAAATTGTACCCTTTGCACCCGCTTCGGTACGCCAATGTGTCTCACGTGTACCACAATCCCCAGGGTTTTGTCAATTTACCATAACATGTTTGCGATGTTCGTGGCGAGTTCCCTTAAACACCATATGCAGGATTATCTCTTTGATCAGGCGACTATCGTGCATATTTTGCTGTGGGCTAAGCGACCAAGATAAAGCCTTTGTACCTCCTGTATGTAAATCATGTGTATCTAAACTTTGTTTGTGGTCCATTAGGAAACCGAAGAGCCTGCCATTCGGAATCTTCATGGTGTGGCGAGAACAGGAGAATCAGCATACTGATTGTTCCTTCCTGTCTGACGTAAACAAAAGGCAACGAGAGTAAAAAGAAAACCGAAACAGGAGTAAGCTTGTGTACCCCAATCTGAATTTCGGTTCGACCGGTATCACATAGTGATGAGGTACCAATTCCAGCTCACCCAGTAAACATCGACACTTCTGATTCAGACGATGAAGAAGACTGTTTGCAGATGAAGACATGACAATAACCAACCGCTTGAGCAAAGTACTGACCGTCGGGACCAGTTTTCCCCAGAGACCGCGAATGTCTGTACAGTACCTTTAGTAAACTCCCAGGTAATTATGCTATACCGACACTACACATGCTGGGTCTGATGAAGAACTACGCAAAGGCATTGAGCGAAGAAAATGAATCGTTCAAGAATATTGCAAGTAAGTTACCAAACATAAGTGATGCGAAGTTTAAGGCTGGGTTTTTTGTCGGACCACAGATTCAAGAGCTTTTCAAGAACATCAGTTTTGAGAACACGATGCCTGGAGTTGAGTTGAAAGCTCCACTTGCCTTCAAGGATGTCGCTCAGAAGTTATATTAGTTTATAATTATTTTATTTTACCATCAGCTGGTGCACATCTGCGGCCATGATAGACTGTCCGGATTACCATCGGATGGTGCAGATCTGAGGTCATTGTGACAACATTGTCGGCAATTATTACCGATCGGTGATAACATTGCCGCTCATTATTACCGATCTGTGATAATATTGCCATCAATTATTACTAAACGTTGATAACATTGCCGTCAAGTATTACCAATCGGTGATAACATTGCCGCCAACTGTTACCAATCGGTGATAACATTGCCGTCAACTATTACCAATCGGTGATATCATTGCCGTTAATTATTACCAATCGGTGATAACGTCGCCGTCAATTATTACCAATCGGTGATAACGTTGCCGTCAAGTATTACCAATCGGTGATAACATTGCCGCCAACTGTTACCAATCGGTGATAACATTGCCGTCAACTATTACCAATCGGTGATGTCATTGCCGTTAATTATTACCAATCGGTGATAACGTCGCCGTCAATTATTACCAATCGGTGATAACATTGCCGTCAACTATTACCAATCGGTGATATCATTGCCGTCAACTATTACCAATCAGTGATAACGTTGCTGTCTGGGCATCGCCGTCACCGATCACCGACACCTCAATCCGCTGTTGCAGCATGGAGACATCCAACGGCATCCGCATGCGCTCCAGCGGCATCTCGTACCCGGGCAATGAGCCAGAGACGGGTTCCTACTTCATCGAAGGCGAATACTCGTACACCGACAAGAAGGGCAGGAAAGTGCTGGTCAGATACACCGCCGACGAGAAGGGCTTCCTGCCCGTTACGGAAATCAGCCTGTGAGCGGCCGTCACGTCACGTCACAACTGGCACCGCGAGCGGACGCCTGGGGCCGCCTCTGCGGCGGCGCCCCCGCTGCAGTGGCGCTCCACGCTCGTCCTCGTCTCTGGATCGGACCTGATGGCATGCTAAATACACCGTGTCTGTTGACTGTTGTTTTTTGTTTGTTGTTTTTTGCTACGGACCGCAGGCCGACGTCGTGACAGAGGGTCCACGCTGGCACGGAGGGGTGGGTGCCGGCGAGTTTTGCCATTTCACGTACCGACGCCTTTTGGCAAAAACAAACAAATATTTGGAAACGCCTGTACATGACATCGGGTGTTTTGGATATCTCTCAATATAAGACTCAGTCTGCATAGTGCACGCAATTACTGCTAGAGCACATCATTTCGTTTCCGAACTGCAGCATATCAAGTAGAATGTTCTGGAACGACAAGGAATTGTTGTCTTAAGCAGAGATCGTGCAATGACCGGAATTGTCTCCAGAATTCCTGTGGACTCAAGCCCAAAATTGTCTAACTGAATATGGAAAATGAAATATTTACACTAGTTTTAAAACCAAGAGCCTTCTCCCTCCGAGGATATCCAATTCACGGGTCCTTCGTCCCTCAGCCAGCCAGGATCCTTAGCCTTGGATGTGGCCTTTATACACTTTTGGTCTATAGGACCCACACTATAACACACTATAACACGATAACACCCCAAATTCCATTAATGCTTCTAACTTTTAACATGTACCCTGTGGATCTTGAATGTAGAGTAACAGGACAAACCTTGAGCCTCAAGAAATGATGGTACTTGAAGGTAGGCAATACAAAACTAAGAAGCGAAGGGCCTATGTGGCTAGGTATAGGACCCGTTGTACGTTTTATCGTCAGACATTCGGGTAGCTAGGTAGGGTCCTATTTAAGGCATACCACAGATCGAAATGCTGCAATGTGTTCCAATCCGGCTATATTGCACACTGGCTGGCTGGCCCGCCAGCCCGCCCGGTGTTGCCTTGCGGGTTTGTTAAAAGTATGGAGAACCGCTGTTTTGTCTCCTGATCCGGCTCATCGTCTGCAGCTCAGTTACTTTTCATGGAACGTTCCACCGCAACTGCTGCCATCAGTAATCCGATTGGTTGGTTTGCTTTGTTTGCTTTGTTCTACATATTGCCATGACATTGTTTGAAGCCGATTACCGAATCGCGTTGTGTAATTCGGTAATTCGGTGAAGGGTAAACTGCGGCAAGACAATCCGTCTTACCGGATGGCATTGCCCATGGGATGAAATGTTGAAGACACTAAAATAAGATTAGTTGAACAGGTTCGCTTTAATTTACATTGCATGTCGACCTGACCGCGACCGACCGTTGGCACAGTGCCAATGGGAATCTTCACCAATTGAGCACGAATTACTGCCGGAAGCGGGCTTAGACTTGTGTACATATAAATCAACAGTTATGCGTCTCGCATGGAAAATTAAGCTTAATGTTATGTTAGACAATACCATTATCAGGTACTGACAAACATGTATGCATGACAAGTTGCTTGCCCAATGTGCGATTATAATTTCATGCAAGATGCAGCACATCTATTTGGTTACAATATGATGCATAATACAAACTTCTCACAACGTTTACTGATCCTCAGCGTCTCAGATAGTACCATCAAATTAAACTTATTCCTGTGCCAGGGGGAAGGCTGATCCGATCCCAGCCCATGCTCCTCCACTTCCCTGTGTCTGCAGTCTACGAACGATTAGGGTTAGAGATCTGGAACTTGCTGACTTGCCTTAGCTTCCCCTCCTATAAGTCCTCCCAACAACAAGGTGGGAAATCTCTAATTAGGGTTAGAGATCTGGAACTTGTTGACTTGCCTTAGCTTCCCCTCCTATAAGTCCTCCCAACAACAAGGTGGGAGATCTCTAATTAGGGTTAGAGATCTGGAACTTGTTGACTTGCCTTAGCTTTCCCTCCTATAAGTCCTCCCAACAACAAGGTGCAGGCTAATCTGGAGCATCCCCAGGGAGTTATGTAGGAAGGCACGTTCTGTTCTTTTTTACTTTTTCTATCAGAGCAACTCCGCGCATCAAAAATACGATGTTGTGATGTACGGAAGAGCGCTACGATAGTTCTCTGTTCATTTCCTTCTTTGAATTATTTTGCTTGACTATTGAATGTTTCAGAAGATCAGTAGCATGTCGATGAAACAAGATAGTGGAAGTTCGATACTTAAATACAGAGGTGTGGTTTGTCAAAAATGACTGGTGTGGCATAGTTGCGTAGCCAAATATTGGCCACGGATGGAGCAGATCCTACCAAGCGAGTCCGGCGAACCCCAAACATTTTCAATGTCTGTCGAATCCCTACACCATGCTTTCAAAAGGATCATTTTTGTGTTGATTAAACAATCTTAAAACACTTTTTCGACTACTATGAAGGCAATTCGGCCCGCCATACCCACCATATACTAGTCAAAGTTATCGTATTGCAACCACGTGCCTGCTTTAACCAACACTCCATCACGTCACCGACGCATGAACTGCTCAGATTTGGTTGCCTAACATCACCATTGTCATCATCGTGATTTATTTAGGTAATTACCCCGCATCAATGACTTAGCACTCATTTCAAAAGTAGCTATGGCATGCTGAGGTGGGGAGATGTGTATTACTCAAGCGCATATATATTCGCGTTTGCCATATTAATGCTTTATTCATCCCTCACATTATGTAGCATTAGCACAAACGAAAATATTTGCCATGCATTAGAGCCCCAGTCTGACTTTTCGGGGCTCGGCACGATTTGTTGGACACAGGTGCAAATTTTGTGGACCCCAACGCGAGTGGTCTGGGCCCGGATGCTAGTTCCCGTTCCGGACCTCTTCTGAATTTTTCGGAGCATGTGCCAACTTTCCGTATCCCGGTTTGATTTTTCGGGACGTTGCGATTTTCGGGCCTAGGCGAAAGCTCTTGGATGGCCCGATGCGAGTTTCCTGGGTCTTGATGCAAGCTTTCGCTTGCACTTCGCGGGCCCCACGCGATTTGTCGCGATTTCGCATTTTGCCCATGAAATATAAAGTTCCAATATCCTGAATTAACATTTCTGAAAGTGCTCGCCCACATGCCAGGCATGTTGTCTTTTCCTTGGTATCCTGGTTTCACCAGAACTTAAGCTTGCTTGGAAGACAGCATGTAATGTTTACCTCGAGCTGATTAGTCGAAGTTTAAAATGTGCTGAGATTGCAAGTGGATTGTGCATACAAAATCATTGGTATGGCGTCAGATTCAATCGAGTGGCGAACATTTTCCTTGTTGTGACGCTTGTCATATCTAAGGCATGCAAAGTGATGCCCCTGATTACATGCATTGAACTAAACGGGTATTATCGAGCAACCAGTATCAGGTAACACTCCATTTGGATTTTAAAGTTCGTGTTTAATTATCAATGGCGATTGTAGGGAGGAGTCTTTTGTTGCAGAACATAGAGATTCTGGGGAGGAATCTTCTGTTGCGGAACAGAGAGATTCTGGGGAAGAATCTTCTGTTGGGGAACAGAGGGATTCTCGGCAGTTGTGCTGCTGCCGATGAAGTTGACGTCGGTATGCACCCTATTCTTCTGACGATTGCATTTCGTAACTGAAGATGTGCTGTATATGACGCCATGATCTATTGACAGACCGTGAAGAGGGTCCCCACCCCATGGCAATTCCTGGATCCTTCCCTAATCCCACTCAGTCTATGTCGCATGCAATCTTTCCGCACAAAGGACGGCCCATATCTGAGACTGCCAGGCTCTGGAGCTTGCAGGTCACGTAATGCATGACGTCACAAGGTTAACGGTCAGTGGCTGAAACGGACGGAGGGCGGCCGCTGCAATCGCCGTGCATTGTACATCGTAAACTGCCAGCGCAATGGAAGATGGCAGGGAACAAATGTTCTGAACAAATATTCAGGAGAAATACTGTGGTGCCAGTTGGTATATATCAAAAAGAGCCGGTCTGGCTCTGAATGGGAAAATTACCACTTCCAATGCTGCATTACATGCCGTGGAACGCCGCTGACAGCTAGTCGCCCGCCGAAAACCGCCGAAAACCTCTTTCTTTGAGTAAAATTGTGCACACGTCATAAAGACCATGGAAACAAAATTGGTAAAACGAAAAAACATCTCACTGTGAGGTTAAAAAAGAACGCGAGACTCTATAGCAAAGACGTTATGACGGTTTCCAAAGAGTAGCGGTCGGGCTGAAGGGGTCGGTCAGGTGAACGTTTCTAACATATTCACGGGTGGAAAGGCTATATTTACTGGAATGTATGCAAATGCAGTGAACCTTGGAAATGATTGACATGTCCCTACCAAGTATGTCCACTGATTGTGTTGCCAGACACAATGCGAAGTTTGAAACATCCCGAAGTGTTAAAGTGAGGCAAATATCCCTCAATCATGAATATCCAGTGTTCATGGAAAGGGTGCATACTACGGCTCGATAAAGATGCTCTGAGGCGCAGCCAAGGGAGGGAACGGTGGCCCGGGCCCCTTTCTCCTTTAGCAACCAAAAATACACTAGATCAAACGAGAAATTTTAATGGTTTCACCATGGAAAACAATAAATATACGGCGCGTAGAACTTTCTCTTTCTCTTCGCATTTTTTTTTATCGTAGCCCCTCCCCCCCCCTTCCCTGGAAAAAATATGGCTGCATCACTGATTTTGCTTATTAGTCCCCCTTCTCTCACACACCAACTTTTATTCAAGGTTAGATAGAAAGATGCAGTAAACGACATGACGCCGCGGCATCCCTGAACATTATGATTTGCGTAATTAATGGATGATGGATAATATGATTAACGACTTGAATCACAGATCGTGCTTAGGAAGAAAAATGGGTGTCACCGGGACGATATCATGCTGACATTTGAGCATGGGCTAAAGTGAAGACCACCAAAGGGACTGCTATTTCTATTTCATGAGCTATGAGCAGCAGCTGATTCAAATAAGCCAGAAGCTCGAAAGTAGTCTCTCCACATTGAACGAATTTCTTTGATAATATTCACCGGGTGGTAGACAGTCAGCGGATCTAGGAAATTATTTGTTACTGAAACTGTTTGAAAATTAATAGTCGCTCGTGGCTACTATGCAACGACGAAGTTTCATCACTCAACTTCCTCTTTAAAGCGTGGACATTTTCTTAATTCCTGATCATGTATAAAATTCAAATATTAAGGCGAATACTTACTGTGTATCTGCTGCCATGCTTCATGGCTCCGTAAAGAGTGTACAAAAGATTCGCCCCATGTCGAGAGTCTTCCCGTCCAATATCCGTCCAGCGACTTTCGAGCTTTGACTCATTATAATCAGCTGTTGCGAGATTCCATTTCCTGGAAGACAAAAGGGCAATGGCTTTGATAGTCTCCACATTTTTGAACGGGTTAATTCTACGTAATAGCTCCATAGCCTTGGATGCCAGGAAGGAAAAATCAGCTTTTTGTAACGTTTGCGTCGTTTTTTTTCCATCGTGAACCTTCACGTTCCGCACCTTAGCACATAAATCCGGGCGCTATATTATCATATCCATCCCTAATACAGCACATTTCTTTCACAAGTCAATATTTTAGTCTCCGGAAAACCCATGACACATATACTTTAGGAATATGTTATGTCACATGTATGTGACCTGACGTGATATTTATGTCAAATTTGCGATACAATTAAAAGACCCTACTTCAATGCAAATTGCAATGGTGCAATATTAACTTTGGGTTTCAACTTATCACCTTATCATACCTTAGGTTGCAAGGCAATGCACCGATTTGTGTATTTTTTACCTCCTGGCGTCCAAAAGCAAAATGTTGTGAGGTTTTCGATAAAAATGGAGAAATATCCCACTCAATGACACATTTCCGTCACAAGGAGCTGCGGAGTCCCGGCGACTCTTCAGCATTTTGGGGCAAAGTGACTTTCACGACCCTCTTTTTGTCCCACAGGCCTCGTTTTGAAAACGACGTCCGCACAGTTCAAAATCTGGGGCTCAGCCGCTGGTAAATCACAATTGAACTGGGCATTTTGTGACCAACGTTTGACGTGCTGCAATGCTTCGACAGGCCTACATGGCCGCCCGACTAAAGCTGAGTCTTCTTGGCCACTTACCAGCAATTTTCCAGACTGATCACATATCGATCAAGAGGCGTATAAGTGAAGCGGACCTGGACTCGCCCTATCTGGGCGGGTTCGACCCCATCCCTGAGATCAGCGCTCTTCCAACATCCGATTCCGCTTCAAGCGGATGTTCCCCCACTTCAGAAGCCTGGCTCCGCTAACAATCCGAACAACTTTCATCCTATCAGCCCGTTGAATACACTCTCCAAGCCACTTGAAAGAGTAGTGGCAAGTCAGCTGACAGGAATATTTTGATCGCAACGGCTTTGTCGCTGGCTGTCAGCATGGTTTTCGAAGCAAGCACTCCACGGAGATTGCGCTACTGTCGGTAGTAGATGCCATCATCTCAGCCCTCGATAAAAAAAATGTAGCAGCTCTGACAGCATTAGATTTGTCCAAATGTTTTGATTAATACAACGAAGAATGGCTCTTAGATGCTCCTGGGTTTTAGACATTGCGTGTAAAGAAAATATACGACATTCAATATACCTTCAATCGAGGAGAATCTGGATGATATTTGTCTTTTCGGGATTGGGGTACAGGACTGTGTGAAATTACTAACACGTATTTTCAGCAATAACCTCATACGTTTCGGTAACTCCATGTACAAGCAGACAAAAGGAGTGGCTATGGGTAACCGATGTGCACCTCCTTTAGCGATTGCCTTTATGCACCGCCTTGAGTTGATCTTCTTAGCTTCGTATGATTTGAAACCAGCTCTCTACATGAGGTATATAGACGATATTTTTGGTGTTTGGACACATGGCTTGGCCTCTCTGCTCGACTTCTTTGCAGAAATTAACCAACAACATTCCAGCATCAAGTTTACCTTAGAACACACTGGTCATAGCAGTTCGATTCCTTTCCTTGATACGTTGTTTGTAGTTCAGGCTGATGGGAGCTACACCACCGAGCTGTACTTTAAACCAATGGCAGCCCCCGTCATCTTGCACTATGATTCGGCCCACCCGATGGCCACTAAAAAGGCCGTTCTGACATCCCAAATGAGGAGAGCAGCACGAGTCTCCTCCGATACTATTTCATGCGAGCGGAGCCTTGCGAAGATGACGACTCTTTTCTTGGAAAACGGATACCCAGCACATCGGGTACCACTAAAAAGGCCGTTCTGACATCCCAAATGAGGAGAGCAGCACGAGCTCCTCCGATACTATTTCATGCGAGCGGAGCCTGCGAAGATAGACTCTTTTCTTGGAAAACGGATACCCAGCACATCGGGTGCTCGTTCACCCTCACAACAGGAGTAGGATAGGTGGGCAACGTCGGCATCGAGCGGGTAGCAATCCAAACTATGTTTACATGAGACTTCCTTTTGTCGATGACCAACTATGTCAACAGGTAAACGCAGCCATCCGTTCGTCTCATCTAAACCATTTTAGGGTAGCCTGAACTAGCGGACCTACGCTGAAATCTTACCTGGTCCGCTCAGCCCTGGAAATGCCGCCATGCCCTGCTGGTAGGAGAACGTGCCACACCTGGATCAACGGGCTAAAAGGTAGATGCACACGGAAAAACGCAGTTTACAAAATAACGTGCAATCGCTGTCTTGGAACATTTTACGTCGGTGAAACGAAACGTAGCATCAGGGATAGGTACAATGAGCACTTGGGAGATGCCAGACTTCGGAGAGCATACACACCTTTAGGCAAACACATGATCGACAAACATTCTAACATGGAACACAGCGACACTAACACAAACTTCAAAGTAAAAATTCTAGCAACAGCCAGGGACAACGCTGATCTGAAGGTCATCGAATCTCTACATATACGCAATCTACGGTCGCAACTAAACACGCAAACGACGTCTTGGTATATCACATAAAATTACATAAACATAAATTATATATAGTACGTATTACGCGTTATATTGGATATATGTCTATATATGTGCGTGAGTGTATGCATCGATATGTATATGGACCATCGGCTCAGGCTTCCTCAGAGGATTCCTTCCTGACATAGTTTGTTTCTGGTTTGGAGTTTCTGTGAGTGTCTGCACCAGAGTATATTAAAGAACGTCTGCACCACTGAGGAGGCTTTTCTGCATTCCACGTGTCTTTTTGCACGCTTTTTTCCCACGTGCTTTTTTCAATTTTTTAAGCTTGAACTTTTTTCATCACTCCTGACGATGGCCCCTGGCCGAAACGTTCAGTAATACAGTATAATCTGTATCGTTACTTTTGATGTCAACTCAGCACCTCCTGGTATATTGAAGGTCGTATATTTCTTTACACGCAAATGTTTTGACTCCGTATCGCGTAAAAATTGCTTTGTAAGCTTTGTAAGCGTACCCAAATACTCTATACTCGGCCCGATTTTGCACAGCTTGTTCTTTTTCTGATTTTCCCGGTTGCATTGCCAACACAAATGTCATGTACGTGGATGACATGCAGTTTATCAACGTGCTGCTCGCCAGCAGCATTAGTGCCCTGGTCACAAACTTGCAAGAAGACCAGGCGCGCAGCCAAGGGGGGGGGGGGCAGTTGAGTGTTGCGTTTGACCAAACACAAACAGGTCTGACCACATCTCTGCAGTTGCTAAACAAATGAAGGAGTGTTCTTGTACATCTGGCCAACTTGAGAAATGAGCTATCTGACCGTGTGGTTAAGCATGTGATTTGCCATATGGCCTCAGCTGCCGAGTGCGTCGTAAACCTGTAACCACGAGATTCTTACGCATCCACATATGCGTTACTGCGTGACTGTGTGTGGAAGTATTTGTGACCAGCAATGTGTTAGCCTGTGCAAGATTGTAAACCATGGGCGTAGGATTATGAATAATGTTGTGGGCGGGGGGTGGCACAATACATGAAGGCAATAGGCGGGCCCAAATTGGTTGGGGGATACACCATATAGGGTCCCATGTGAAAGGCTGAAATTATTTGGGAAACAGCTAACGTTGGGGGGGGGGGGGTTGTCCTTCCAAAAGCATACAAAGCTACACCTCCGTTGTACACTATGCAATCCGCATACTGGCAGGTTGTAATCAACAAGATCATGTAACACACATTAAAGTGCGCCCAGGCTGGCCGCCTGACCACTTTTCAGAACAGGATGCTACACTGGTCCATCGTGTACTCCACTCAACTCAAGTCATACCCCTCCAGTTGTAGGACATACGTTCCCGTGAAAAATGCCTAGCGGATAAAATATGCCTGCCAGGTGTGATGGCGGTAGAGACGCGAGCAGCGCCTCGCCGCGAGAAGCTGGTAGACTGGCGTGCAGTGTTGCCAGTGGCTGATAATCAGATATGCTGTGGCGTCCGCTGCGTTACGTCCGGTTCTCGGAGCTAAGCGCTCGTGGAAATCGTGGCCAGCTGAATTGGTTTCTCCACTTTGTACTCCGAGTCGACTGCCACGATCCCATCGTCCAATGGAATGGGATGTGACATTTGAATAACACATGCACCTGGCGCCATCTATGGACACGGCATGACACTGCGTGTGGCAAGTCACCTCGGCTGGTTTTCCTGTTGGTTGATCAGCTGCGCAACTGTGGAGCTGCGCGCAGTGTGGGATTGCGGAGATCCTCAACGCTCGTAGGACAGACAAGGGATGGAAGCGTTAGATAGATATAATCGTGAATACATTTAATGACGATTTTGATGCTCTTTGAAATACAGGTAAGAAGCATGGGTGGATGCTCCGGGGGAAGGGGGTTGGCTCAATTTGGGGGCTGCCACCCCCAATCTCCACATGTTTTCCCCCGCACTTGAAATCTCTTAGACGACTAGTGAACATCGGTGGATAATCGTTTTCAAATTTGGGGTAACCAAGGTAAGGTTATTTTTCCAAGGCGTGCCCCCAATTTTTAAAAACTGTCCGGATTTACCACACTATTTTTGGCAGCTTCCACACAACAAAAACAAAACTTGATAAATAGCATGCTGCAACCTCTGATCCAGTCAACATGCCCACCGGTCCCGACCACTCCCGACCGGGCTCTTCGGCCAAGCTTTCTGTCTTGGCATTTGCAATCTCTAGTGCGGTCCAGTATCATCAAGGCGAACCCAGGACATACCATGCATTCACGATCATTACCCTGCGCAATAAACCTAACGACATCGTAAACGGCCTATTCCCGGTTCCGTCGGACTTCGCCAGCGCTCGGCGTTGCTGCGCCACCGCACCGGCGGAAGCTCTGCTGCGGCCGGCCGACGTGGCCGCCGATCGGTCGACTTTTCACCCAAGCAGTTCCTATATTTGCCAACGGATGTCGCAAATTGGTTTGTATGCGATGTGCGATTCAATCTGGAACAAAGTCACATCATTGCATTGTAGTTTTCCTACCCGTTTGCGAGATATGTTCGAAAGTCAGGATGGTGGACGGATTCCGCCATCCGACCGTCTCCGGTGCGGATGCTAACCCTCGTTGGTGTGATTCCGCCATCCGACCGTCTCCGGTGCGGATGCTAACCCTCGTTGGTGTGATTCCGCCATCCGACCGTCTCCGGTGCGGATGCTAACCCTCGTTGGTGTGATTCCGCCATCCGACCGTCTCCGGTGCGGATGCTAACCCTCGTTGGTGTGCGGCATTTTGCCACCTTCGTCAGTGGAGGGGGCTGTTTGTGCGACCCCCTGGCGTTTCTAAATGAAACGTGCTGGAGGGATGAAACAAAAACGGGCGTGTTGGGTGCGGTAGGATATCGCGATTAACACCCGATTTTTGTATCTGGGGCGATAGTTAACCCTCCAGGTCAGGTTAAGGGTCAACTCTTCGCAAAAATCGAGACTCACAATTTCATCACTAACACTACTTAACACTCGCCCGTATAGGGGGTGCAACCCCCCTAAGGTTTTTGTGTATTCCTTCCAAACCGGTTAACGGATCGCTCTGAGATTTTCAGTACCCTCTGGGGCAACATTTTGACGACTTTTGGTGAAATTTTTTTGGGAGGTCATGTCAGGTCACGGAGTTATGAGGTCATAAAGGGGAGCACCTCCGACCAGTTTTCAACAAATACGTGATTATCGCACCTAAACATGACATTGTTGCCTACATCGACTGGTATTATGTGAAAAATACAGATGCCCCGATGGGTTCCCATTGAAAAATAATGTTCAAAAATCGGTGACCTCGGTTGACCTCGTTTGACCTTTCGACCTTTTTTTAGCTGATCTACGGTAATTTTTCGTGCTGAATTCGAATTCAGCGTCCATTTTTACCCTAGGGAACTTTAAACTTCGAAATTGGAACCACTTTCAAAAAGTTGGAAATTTGGGGTCACGGCTTTGACCTCATTTGGTGCATGACATATTGGTCCGATCACATCATGTGACATGTCGTTATGTTCGCAAGGTCCCAATAAACATATTTCCGGAAATTTCGTGCATATTTAGACAGTAGTTTCGATATAACTGACGATTTTCTTAGGAAAATAAAAAATAAAAAATCAATTTTAGAACTTTGACCTGACCTTCCAAGGTCAACCATTGAACTTAGAAGGTCATACTGAATTCCAATCGCGAGATCTCGACCAGATCTATAACTTTGGTCTTTGGTTCCTTTTCGTAACATGCACGGTTCCGAATCGCCAGGGGGGGGGAGGTCGTACCAACCTATACCCCCCCTATACGACCGAAGGTGGTAAAATGCCGAATACAAGCGAGGGTTAACCTGCAACTAACACCTTCAAATTAAAACACCTCTAATTATTATCAAGGTCTTCTTCTGTGCTTCACGGATGTAATGAGTCAATGACATATCTCAAACTTCATTTAAAGCATAGGTGACGGGTCAGGTCAGAACAAGCTGAATCCACTTCACACCTGGTGGTATAGGTGTACACGGTACTGCGTCTGCCATGGCGTTCGACGACTGTGCTTTTTCTGAAAACTTAGGTTACAGGACTTCGAGATCGTCCAAGTACCAATCGTGTTCGATATTACGTACAGAAGACGTGCCAGATGCCAAGTCTATTGTCTGTCTCCACTCAACAGAAGCGCCCTGTCCAGCTCACAGCGTTATTTTCAGGGGCCCGGGCGCGACGTTTTGGTATCCATGGGCTCAACGTGATTTTCAGGGACCCTGGCGCGATTTTTTTGGGGGCTCAGCAGTATTTTTGTTGGCCCCGTTCCCACTTTTTTGGTGCTCCCTGCGTCATTTTTAGGAACCCAGGAACGATTTTTTGGGCCCCAATGTGATTTTCAGGGGTCTTGGAACGATTTTGAGAGCCCCAGTGTCATTTTCAGGGGCCTCTGCGCGACATTTTGGCCCCAATGTGATTTTTATGGGTCCCGGTGCGATTTTTTGGGCCCCAGCAGGATTTTTATGGGGCCTGGCGCAATTTTTTTTCAACCCCGGCGCGTTTCTTGAGGGCCCCACAACCTCTCAGGGGGGACAACTTCCCTATTTGCCCCCCCCCTTTTGGTACGCCACTAGCTACAATCACCAACACAGTCGGTCACGAGAGCGAGTACAGAACGAGCTCTCCCCTGTAGGTTTACCTAGCTCTCGTCATCGGTGTCCGATATTTATATATAAATATTATATATATATATATATATATATATATATATATATATAGTATGTATGTGTGTGTGTGTGTGTGTGTGTGTGTGTGTGTGTGTGTGTGTGTGTGTGTGTGTGTGTACTTCTGAATCTGGTTTGTGGGGACAAATACTTGTCCCCGGAAACTTAGATATTCGTAGGACATGTACTTTATGCATTCTAGATACGTTTTAAGTCAACATCGGTTTGTGGGGACACGATTTTTCAGGTCCCCACATACCCGGCTAAACGCACATGCGATTTTTCTAGGTGGAGTATGTGTGTGGGTGGAGCCTGTTCGAGTATGTATCCAGACGTCGCTGCTTATCAGCTATTATCAGCTAACCGGGCGGTCCCCCAATGACGGGTCTGTTGACTTTGGCCACGAAGGGTGCGGCTCACCGACGCATCAGGCAGATCCTCGTAACAAGGGGTTGGACACAAATTTGATTGAATATAGCTTTATTGAATTGAATTCAATTTCATCGATTCAATATAGCTCTATCATGTATCACCAGATTTGACTATAGTTAACAAGATGCGAAATAAATTGGATGCTGCTTTACATTCTCATTGAGTATGTATTTATGAAGAATAAAAGGTAATACATTGATTTTGTCGGCGTATTCTGAAGTTCCTCAATTTATTCACCTGATATAACCTTACGGCTTTAGGAAAAATACACGTAAAATGGCATGTACGTTTCCAGGGTCATGGAAATGGAGAGCAAAACTGCACTCAGTTTGGCCGGTTATAGTTCATACAAGATTAGAAGCTACTTTAGATGGTTCTTGTTTACTCTGATATAAAAATATTGTCATGGGCGAATCCAGGCGGCAGAATGGGATTGATATGGTGCAAAACTGTTCTTTTATCTGACCGTATTTGCAAGAAGCGGGAAGCCTCTCTGTGTCGACTCTCGTCGTTACGTCTTATTTTCGCCACTGGCTAGAGTAAAAATGCTGATTACATGAAATACATCCATGGAGCAACGGCTTGAAGGTTATTTAGGATCATTTTTAATCCTTTCAAAAACATGGGATCCCTTTTTTTTGGTCTGGAGCCGCTTCTGCTCTGTCGTCACAGCACAAAGTCTGGCCTAAGGTTTCTGTAAGAAACCTACTGTGGATTCAGCTCCAGTCGAAATAAACAGTTGATAATTTGACAAAACATACGTGGACGAAAGCTAGGAACAGCCACCATGGTGCATTGAACTGCTACTAATATAAATTAAGAGCGAAAGCCTGAAGACTGAAGGCCCTCTTACTTACTGATTGAGCCCTCTTAAATTATACGGTTAAGAATAGGCAAATGATATATATATCCACCGTATATACCTTAAAATTGAACGTCCTTACTATTATGCGGAAATTTCGATAAATATTATTATATTTTGGGTACAACTCACGAACACATAGGTCCTATGTGATCATGGGTTGACAACCCATGGTACAACCCATTGGGTTGTACTTGAAATATAATACGGTTAATCAAAACTTTCACATCGTTGTCATGACGGTAGTTTTACAGGTGCACACTGTGGATAATTATAATGCGTTACATACCACAAGCACTAACGATCAAAGGATATCATTTCGTAAGTCAGGGAAATTGTCGAAAGCATTGACATTAATGCACGCTCGAAGAATGCCGGTTCGTGTTGCAGTGACGTCTTGTGGACCCCACATGCTATGCATGGGATCCCCACGAATAAAGTAGAATAGCTCAGTATAATATGATTTAGTTAGTTAGGTTCTACATGTTTTGAAAGCTCAAGCATGGCCATCCTTGTACAGAATACTACTAAAAGATAGCATTCATCATAGGTAAATTAGGCCAGTTCCTCATAACGTCTCTCGCCCTTTCTGAACAGCATTGGTTTCAATGTTGCAAGTGGAAGCGGCTTGCATCAATGGTAGAACACATCTGTGGTACT
This sequence comes from Ashinkailepas kermadecensis, assembly GCA_034440615.1. Taxonomy (NCBI): domain Eukaryota; kingdom Metazoa; phylum Arthropoda; class Thecostraca; family Neolepadidae; genus Ashinkailepas; species Ashinkailepas kermadecensis. The sequence goes on along the minus strand of JAOTOM010001904.1, from coordinate 14,115 downwards.
TCTTGTGTTATTGTTGATGATGCTGCACGTCAGTGCTTGTTGTGCATGTTTTGACCCACACAGTAAGCTGGTTGACCGGCAATCAGCTGTCCTGATTACCGGTCACCTCTTTAATTTGTGTGTGTGTGTGTTTGTGTATGTGTCCTCCTTATTCTGGTGTGTGGGTACAAAGATGTAATCCACACCCGGTTTCCGGGGACAAATACCTGTCCCCGGAAACCGAATGCGGGGCTACACATGTGACAGGTGTAACCTTCCATGTAGCTTTGTAGCTCCATGTACCTTTCCGTGTAGACAGACTTCCATGCACCCTAGATGCGCTTCCAGGATAACTGCTGTTAACATCATCATAATTATCATATACTTATACTTTACTTATCATATACTGTATATACTTTGCATCATCATCATCATAACATTTATTGTAATCAATCTTACAGTTCTATTGGACAGAGTGATACAAAAGCACTAGGTGCTTAAGTCATGGTACCTATCTGAAGGTGTGGAATGACACTGGAGTGAAAGATAAACATAAGTACATATTTCTTAATGGGATATTTTCTAATATATCCCTAACTACCGACGCCACAGATCATCTGTGAAGCCACCGTCAAATCCAGCATGGGTCGCGACCCCAATTTAGTGGAACTTTGGCCATTGTTAACAGATTATCAATGTTAGTTCATGTCAAATATATGGGTTTCGAATAAAAAGTTATGAAATGGCGAGCCACCACCCGACCGTCGTTATCGCTCAATCCGTCCCCATGTAGCAGGATACGAAGCTTGGTTAGTGGCTGAAATTCTGGAAAATTCTGGCAGAGATGTTGTGAAATGTTGTTGAATAGTTTATTTCGGGGGCAATGTGATTTGAACAATCTAGAATTAGGTGCCGAACATTTTCGTTTTGGCAGCCACAAAAACATTGGGGAGATGCACGTTTTTGAATTCGAAATAGATGGGAGTTTAGATGAGACATATCAACCCCAAGTCTGGTATGGAGGGAGTTTCCTTTCTTTGGTCCAAAAGAGTATAATTTTGATGGACTGGGCACACCGAACTGCTGCGTAATCGCTTTTTGAAGGAAATGTGGGGGAGACAGCATGTGCTTTTGCTTAGGCTATTCTAGAGACGTCCAGTAGTTGGTAAGAACGATTTTGTAAAGGATGATGTATGGTTTGCAGTTATTGTGTGATGGCTGGCGTTACGAAGTTCCCTACCTATTTCGTGCACACATGCTTGAGGTATGATATAACTGATACAGTATAGTGTGTTCTGTTCTGAGTCGCTTAATTTATGATAAAATATCCGCTTATGTATGCGTCGTCTAGTGCAAATTGAGGTCCATCTTAGGTCGAGTCCAATTGTGTCAGTAGATGACCTAAGAGTGTCGCGGTTACTAATCGTCCTGCTCTGGCTTGTAGAGTCTCGAATCGTGTTGCGTTTTGGATTGTAATTTCCCCATCGTAAATAACATCACAGTGGTCATATCATGACATGTTCTGCTCTTTCTGCATACTGTAGGGGGGTCCGGGCCACGTCGGGCTGGGCGGTGTCGGAGCGGGCTCTGGGGGCATTGGCGGCACTGCCGGGTGGGTGGGTCGCTGTGCGGGCGACTGCGGCCGGCCGGCGCCGGCGGGCCGGCTGGATGGTTGGTGCCGTGAGTCCCCTCGCCCACCGCTTCTGGAACCGCTCCGACATCCTACCAACCTTGCTGCGGCCCGTCGCCACCACTACACGAATTTATATAGCGAGGCCAGGCTCCTATCCACACCACATACGCCTGTGAGTGCGCCCGGCTGGTCATGTAGCGGGGAGGGGTTATGGGCTTCGGGTGTGACGTGACACTGATGGATGGCCATGATGGGTGGCAGTACACGACCTGGGTACTGCCACCGCCGCCGGCACTCGTCCATTTACAGGACCCACCCGTGTACCCCGAGACAACAACACATCCACCATCCACTCACCCCCCCCGCACACACACAGCATCGACGTTCTCGGGGCAGCCAGATGCAAGCAGGGCCCGGGTAACATCCGATACAATTTTGGCAGTGAGGTTTCTGACAGCTGAATACTTGCGTTGAAATCGAACCAATTCCACTGGTCCTTAAAACTACCCCTTTAAACATGTATGCAACAGTCACTCGCTCCTTTCATTCCCCACGATCATTCGGTCCCTAATAATACCAAAACGAGTTCGCCCACAATTTTCCCCTCCAGTGTTACGCAAGCATTTAGCGAGTCGTATTCCCTTCCACTGGGGACTTGGTTAGTCCCGAATGCATATTAATTACCCGCTCCGAGGCCTACTTGTAAACGGCTGACGCGACTCTCCTGATTGCATAGTTTGTATATATTGACGTTACTGCCTTAAGGCTTTGCACCACTGGGCGGTGGAACTTTCCCTGGGCTTCTGTGCTGTCTTATAACTGAACTCAGGTATCAATGGCCAACTTACCTAACCTTACCCAATCGACGCCATGCCTGGCCTTACACGTTGAAGACATGCGACCGGAGTCACGTATCCCACGGGAGGGCACGGATCCCTACCACGTTGGGTACGTCCCCTGGTCGTCGTTATACCCTAGCCGGCCCTACCCTTTCAGCCCCGGGACTTACGGCATGCCAAACTAGTCCGGTGCATCCCCCATCCTCTGTACCATCCGTGCCCACGTACAGCGAACGGAGGCGGACACATTACCCGGCAGTGTTTTGCCTATATATCCTATTGTCCGGCGCCGAACTTCCGGCGAACGCAATGTGGGGCCCCCTCTAGCGGGCCCTCCCACATGCATACCATGCTCGCCCCCTCATCTGCGCCCCTGGGTCACAGAGGCCAGCGGGATTTTGCGGTCAAGAGATACCTGAGCCCAGTTACCAGTTACCACTTGAATAGCGCCCATGAGTAACAATCAGGAGAGTTTCGTCATTGCGCCCTTTCGTCGTGCCCCCCCTTTGAGGAAGAGAGGGCCAAAGGCCACTCACAGTCGACGCCCGAGGACATATCGCCCATAGGAGGGCAGCTGGCAGACTGTCTCTCTCGCTCGATCTGCGGGGGTAGTCAATCTCTTCTCCCGGACCCCCCTACAATACCACTGGCATTGAAGCCGCAATTAAAAATGGCTTGCATCAATGGTGGAACCATTTGCGGGACTTCCTGTGTGAATTGTGCCGGAATTGCGCACATTGTCGTGTTGCCAGTTTATTCTATGCTCATTTTCTGAGGTATAAAATCCCTCCAAGATGGCTTAGCTTAGATGTCAAGCAGGCTGGTTCATGGGCTACCATGTAATTTGCTTTGAAAGAGCTTCGAAGAAGCATGATCTCGAATGTGAGATTTAACCGGAATTATGCAATGCCAAAATCCAAATAAGCACGGACTGAGCTTACCGAAGCCAATATTAATACAATGCAGGTTTAGTGCTGACCGTAAATCACTTCGTGTGTGCTACTTTATTTATATTTTTTGTTGAATCAGTGATTTGTGTTCGCTTCACGTGGCGCCTACTTGAGAATGTCAGGCAACACTAAAGTAATGGCTGAACAGCAAAATAATATACAGGAAAGTTGTTTTAATAGTAAATGTTAAACATCCCCTAGAGAATGCTGGGTTAAACGAATAAATTGTATCGAGCCTTATAATGGGGTATGTTCTGAAGATTAACTTTTTTCTTCCAAAGAAGTGTTTGAAGCAGCTCATCAAGTTAATTGAGCATAGCTAAACGTGGAACACTTCGTCGCCTTTTGGTAAAACTGAAATAAAGTACCAAATTAGGTCAAAGGTTATTATATTTTTAGGCTAGGTCGGTGTGTCTGAATGGATCACTTCAATATTTCAGACAAATACTCGGTAAATCAACAACATTCAACTTGTTTCAACTAAACGAGAGTTACTGATGACGGCGTATATAATCTTAGTACCTTCAGTAGCATTTCAAATCACTTGAGATTGCTATGGATTATTGCACTCAGATGACCCCCAGGGTTTCGGTGCGCCGAATACGATGACACCATTGATAACAAGCAAGTTGCTCCAAATAACACTTACAAGGAACACAGCGCTTGAAAGGGCTTGGTAGCAGGGATTGGAAATCCTGTAATGTATCATGCTTGCAAAATAAGTACACTTGTATGTAAGCGGCTATGGCGGAGGACACAAAGGCGGCTATGGCGGAGGACACGGAGGCGGCTATGGCGGAGGACACAAAGGCGGCTATGGCGGAGGACACGGAGGCGGCTATGGCGGAGGACACAAAGGCGGCTGTGGAGGAGGACACGGAGGCGGCCATGGAGGAGGACACAAAGGCGGCTATGGAGGATACGGACACCTCGGCTAGACACCAGCGTGACTCACGACGGCCCTCAGTGAGGAAGCCAACAGCTGGACCACTCCCAGGGTCACATTCCTTCCACTTGCTCATCCACCAGCATGGTCTCACTGGTCTGGTCTAGTCTAGTCTGGTCTGGTCGCACTTCAGACAGATGATGTTGCCGCTGTGAGCGTAGAATACCCCAGATGAGAGCCTTTTTTCAGGACGAGAACAATTGTGAGTGCAAGGACAGCTGATGCCTAATAAAATTGTTGATGATGGGCTACCAGGCTTTTCACGCTATCATAACACGCCGCTGATTACAAGCCGTTACCTGTGTGTAGCCTGCACCCAAGACGTCCGACGACAGCTGGATAAGATTCTGGTTATGGGGGTCATCGAACCAGTGGAACACCCGCCAGCATTGGTGCAGTGGTGCACCCTATCGTGCCAGTAGCCAAGCGATCATCTGATGAGACCTCCGGGATGCCGGCTCACCATTGACTTTATCAAATTAAACCGCTTCGTAAAGAGACCGGTGAACCCTCAGCGATTCCCGCACGATGTGATGGCCTCGATCTCCAGCAACATACCATACTTTATGAAGTTGGACGGGCTAGCTGGTTACTTCCAGATCAAGATCCGCAATGAAGACTGGGACCTAACAACCTTCACCACCCTTCGACTTTCACTGATGCCGACTACCCAGCTCACCTGAAACACGTCCGGGAGATTCTGAAGCGACGTGATGAGCACGGCATCATGCTTAATCCCAACAAACGTGTGTTCGCACATGATGAAGTTAACTGTTGTGGGTACAAGATCAGCGCAGCAGGCTACACATCAGACGAAAATAAACTCAGGGCAATAGCAGAGTTCCCGCGACCTGGGTGCATCATGGACCTGAGGTCACTCCGTGGCCTGATCAACCAGCTGGACGAATTCTCGACGAAGATCGCTGCCGCTGCAGAATCGCTTTGACATCAGTTGCGTTCTAAGAGCGCATGCTGTGGACGTCGGCGCAAGACAAGGCCTTTAAAGACGTGAAGAAGCCCGTGACGACACCAGTGCCATATTTTGTTGGACCCCAACGTCGAAAGGTTCTGGAGTCTGACGCAGCACATCCCAGTGGCCTCGGGTTCAGTCTCCAACAGCAGAACAGCGACGGAAGATGGCACCTGATCCAATGTGTCTCTCGCTTGCTGACGGCAAAGGGGACGCGTTATGCCATCATCGAGTTAGAGTTGTTGGCCGTGGCATGGGCGTTGTGGAATTGTTCTACGTACCTAACCGGGATGCAGCGGTTTGAAATTGTCGCCGATCGCCGGCCGCCGGTCCCAATTCTGAACAGCACGAGCCGAGCCAACATTGAGAACCCTCGGCCCCAGCGCCGGACCAGGATCCGGGGACCGGTCTGTGGGACCGCAGTCGGCGATTTCGACCAGCACCGCCTGGCATCTAACGACGTGTACCACAGCGAGCAGCAAGACGGATGCCAGGGCACGACGCCCCACCAGAGGGCCAGTGAAGGCGACTCCTGAGCCATCCGCCAGGGCAGTCAACAGGTGGCACCGCGGGTCGACAGGGACATTCGGACAGACTCACACGGTGATGCGTGCGCTTCCGGCTCCAACTCCTTAACCCGAGAGACGGGACGTGGGTCTCGTTTTCGACAGCGGCCGAAGACATTTACAGGTCACTGGTACGGGCCCACCTATCACTATGTATGATCGGTTGTGGGGACATTATGTTATCAGACGCGTGTGTGTTGCTCGCTTACTGCTATGATACGCTTACTGTATTCGTTTCTTCACACGCGTCTTGGAGGAGGTGAGGGATATTTCCTTAGGATGTGGCAGCCCATAGCTGCAGCGAATTGCCAGCCGCAGCTAATAAACAGTCAGCCGACCCACGACCCTCGTTTGTGCGGCCGCTGGCCGCCAGCACTCATGTGAGCCGAAACCTACGCAGCACCGTAACCTGGTAATCGATTCTGGGACAGCTCACACCGATGCACAATGGGTCAGCGCAGCCACAAACTGCCACAGCCACAAGCCGCCGCAGCCACAAAACGCCACAGCCACAAACTGCCACAGCCACAAACCGCCACAGCCACAAACTGACACAGCCACAAACTGCCACAGCCACAAACTGCCACAGCCACAAACTGCCACAGCCACAAACTGCCACAGCCACAAGCCGCCGCAGCCACAAAACGCCGCAGCCACAAACTGCCACAGCCACAAACCGCCACAGCCACAAACTGCCACAGCCACAAGCCGCCGCAGCCACAAACTGCCACAGCCACAAACTGCCACAGCCACAAACTGCCACAGCCACAAACTGCCACAGCCACAAACTGCCACAGCCACAAACCGCCACAGCCACAAACTGCCACAGCCACAAACCGCCACAGCCACAAACTGCCACAGCCACAAACCGCCACATGCACAAACTGTTACAGGCACAAACCGTTACAGGCACAAACCGCCGCAGCCACAAACCGCTGGCATATCAACGAGGGTGTGCCGTCCATACTGATACTGAATAGACTGCTCGTCACTGCTCCGACATCACTGCCACGCGATATTACTGAGACAGACCGCACTGCTTCCGACATCACTTCTCCGTGATATAACTGATCCAGATCTGACTGCTGGTTCTGCTCATGACACATCGACCAGAGACGTGCACCCTCATGTCACGGATTTTGGCCGAAATTGTGCCCTAGGCTAATCGCATGTGCAGAATTCACCTGCTCCAGTTTAAGCCGGTGACCCCAAAGGTTTTTGACTTAAAGCCTAATGGCAGTTTCGAAGGTCACCAGGGACGAGCTTCTTTGGTCGCTATTTTGAGATGTTTGCCTCGCTGCAAATATAAACCCATATATGTCGTTCGAGTCGCTACCGTCCGTAGAGTTCATATCAGAGATTGTTTCGAAAATTTCACCACAATCGTAGATTTGAACCCGTAACACATGGCCACGTGGATTTTTGTTTGCCCTGAGGTTCCACTCGAATCTCACTTTTTCGGCACATGCCCTGGTATGTGAGCTTTCGATTACGGAAACAAAAATCATACACAAAAATCCTATAAATCCTCTAAAATCCTAAATCTAATCTAAATCCTCTAAAAACAAAAATCCTCTAATTATGGGTTTTGGGCCGTTTGTGCACGGAATTCTTTCCTGCTTCCGCTGCTGTCGCTAATTTTCGAGAGAAGCAGCAGATATGCTGGAGGAGAAGGGCGTGTAATTTTTATGTGCAGTGTAATGCATATCCATGGTCTCAGGTTGATAATCTTCAGATATTTCAACGGCGGTTTACAACACAATTACCTACTGAATTCTGACACACAACAGATTAAAAGTAAACAAATCTTGTTCAGTGAAGACATGTAAACAATACAAAGTATTGAAATGTATTCTGTGATCTACTCAAGCTTTTCCAGTCAGCAACTTTGAAACTAATCAAGTAGCCGATATCCTGGGCAGCTTAATGGCGTTCACTGTACTTAAATACATGCGCATGTATACAAGTTCCAGCACATTGACAAAACATATATCACGTGCATTAGCATGACAGACGTACTTTCAACGGAACGTGAGAAAGTTAATGCGCCACTCGCATTGCAGGCATAGTCACTTTGAGACCCCTGCCACCCGCCCTTTATCGATTCATATCACCACCACAATCATAGTCTCCTCATTCGCTGGTGCGAATCGGTGCGTCACCGTACCATTTATCGCTCTCGCACGTGCCGGTCCTCTAGGAACCGGCATGCCCCAACCGCATCCTCCTTCGTCACGAACATGAAACTGATAGCGCGAATAAACTCGTTCAGAAATGCAGGCATGCTCCTTTGCATTCCAAATCTGACTGGTACGGGCGGCACAGGCTTTCCACTAACACTGCTCGTTTAACTGTGCCATCGATTCCTTTACAGATCACGTGACATTCATGTGAAGTACCGTGTGAAATTCGGGGAAAATGGAGCCCTATGATTTACTTCATGCCAGCACACTTCGGAATGTTTTTGTAAAACAGACTTTTATATTGTGACGCACAACCCTCGAAGGTGTTTCGACTCCAGGAACAAGTATAGCTTTACCTTCGGAAGAAGCACCTGAAGGAAGGAGTACAGTGTACGCCGTACACCATGAAGAACCCTAGGTTCTTTTACGGCGCATTCAACTTCTACGTCATATATCGTCGTCAACCTCCCACGCCGATTGGTCGCATGTGGGTTGACTCGGTAATCCCGTTCGTAGCGGGATTCGAACGCACAATCTTGCGATTAGGAGTCCAACGACCTAACGAATGAGCTACCGCGGTCGCTATCGCGGTCGCTACCGCGGTCGCTACCGCGGTCGCTACCACGGCCGCTACCGCGTACCATGGATGTGCTGTGTTTGGTGTCGTCAGATAGTAAGCAAACACTTGCACTTGGATTCAGCGGTTGATCGCCAGAAAGTTATACAGGGGTGCACAGCGCATTGCGGTCCGTCCCGATGGAAATATTCCGCTACATCCAGGGTTGGTTGGTTATTTGAGTTTTAGGGCGCAATCATTGCACTCCTTGAGCACGCAGTCCCTGCTGCTTGAACTGCAGACCACATGATCGAGATCGTTCGTAGTTAGCCCCGTCATGTGGATACCACTGATCAGTTTTGGATTTTGGTGATACATTCTGATACATTATCCAGGTCATTCACCACTGCTAGCGAAGACACAGTTCTTTGGTCTTAGTTCGGCAAACTTTGCTAAGCCAATTAAAGATCACTGTTGTGATCACTGTTGTGATCAAAGATCACTGCGAACACTGTTGTGAAGCGAAGCAAAGTATACAAATTTTGCGCAGAACAAACTGGCAGGAAGCAGTCACTAAAGGGAGACCGAATTATCAAAAGGACCTGGAGGAGCTACACAAAATCGAAACATTTTATGGACAATGCATGTTGAAATGTACCGATATACTGGCGCCTGCCAACTCATCCATAAATTCGTGATGCAGATCCTACATTCTCTTTCCCCACCTGGGTGTCTATTATGCAGACCAGATTCTCCTGTGTAGCAGTGATGTCGCGTAGCAGCAGCGCCTCGTAGAAATAGTTTTGGCAGCAATGGACTCTAGCAGCAGGTCATGTCGTGTAACGGGAGTATTACATAGATTTTGCTGTGTCTTGTTTTCACATAGTAACATTAAAAAGCTCTTGAACCAACCCATTCTAAATTCACATCGTTCACGACATGTGGCACGAAATCACGTACACGGACACCCCGAATATAAAATGAGGACTCGTGGCACCGGTGCCAATAAAAATGTACTCATTGATATCTGGAATCAAACACATGATCTCAGGATACTCCTGATTATATCTGGTATTGAGACTAACCCCGGTCCTCCATTCGTCGATCGAGCACGAATAAAAATAAGCCATGTAAACATAAACAGTATCACGGCCCCTGCAAGACTTGATGAGGTCGCACAATTTACAACTCAAAATAGTGTAGACATATTATTATTAACTGAGACAAAACTAAGCAACCAGGTCCACCCAAGTCTTTACAGATTAGACCAGTTCCATGATCCACTGACGAGGCACAGGACTCGCCAGGGAGGTGGGGTTGCAATCTATGTAAGCACGGCACTCGCAGTCAAAAGACTCAACCACATGGAACTTGATGATGTGGAATGGTGTCTGGTGAAAATTAAATATGCATCGATCATAATATGCTGCACATATCTCCCACCGAATCTGTCATCAGGCGAATATAAGTCATTTATTGACAAATTTAATGATAGCATGTCCTTAGCCCTGATGTCGAATCCATCAATTATCCTTGTTATGGGCGATTTTAATGCTGGCAATATTTTCTTGAACCAGTCGTACGCTAAGGGAAGAGTTACCCCATTTGACTTAGATATTCTGGAAACAATTAACACGCTGGAACTTTTCCAACTTATAGACGAACCGACAAGAGTCGCGAACGAAGTAGAAAATCTTAGAGACTTAATCATTACTTCAAACAAAGAAATGGTTTCTGAATGTGGTATCTTGCCTCCTTTCTCAAATATTGATCATTACCCTATATTTGCAACTTTAAATATCACCAAGTCGACCAGACAAATCTATAATAAGAAAATATGGGACTTTGATAAGCTAGACAGCGGCAAAATCATCACATTCCTCCAAAATGTAGACTGGGAAGATGTTTTAGGAAACGACGTTGACGAAGCCGCAAAAATGTTTTCTGATGTTATTATTCAATCCGCAAAAGAGTCTATGCTCACAAAATAATCAAAATCAACGGGGCAAGCAAACCTTGGGTTAATTCTGAGCTCAAGAGAAATATCAGAAAACGAGACCGATTATTTAGAAGTGCCAAAAGGATGCAGACATGGTTTAGTTGGAATAATTGGAAAGATCAACGGAACAGAGTCACCGAACTTAACAAATCACTAAAGAACAGTTACATTAAGAGCCAGGTTAGGAAACTAGGTGAATGTAAACATAGCCCTCGAAAATACCATCAAATTTTAAAGGGGATAATTGGTACCACGATGTCCCAAAGCATACCATCCCTAGGTGGTCCAAATGGTGCAATTATTGATGATGCAGAGTAGGCAACACTCTTTAACGCGCATTTTGCGGGACAATCCCAAACACCTAACAACTTGCAACTACCCTCCATGGACGCACAATATAATCATAGCTTTCCAAGTTTGGCAGAAATGCAAGTCACTGAAGATGAAGTTCTTCAGCAGCTCAACGATCTTAATCCAAATAAATCAACAGGACCTGACGAAATACCTCCCAGGCTGCTTAAATTAATTGCTATTCTTATGTACGAACCCCTTACTAAATTATGTAACAAATCCTTATCACTCGGACTTTTCCCTAAGGAATGGAAACAAGCTAATGTATCGCCCATATTCAGAAAGAAAGGGTCATGCTCTGATCCCACAAATTATAGGCCAATTTGCCTCTTATCGTGTGTGTCCAAAATTCTAGAAAGTTAGTTTTTAAACGAATTTATTCACACCTAACGGAAAATAATATACTCTCTGAGAAACAAAGTGGTTACCGTCCCTATCATGGGACCCAACTACAGTTGCTCTTCTTGACACATACTCTATATTCATCTTTAGATCGAAATCTTGACTTTACATGTATATATTTGGATATACAAAAATATTTTGATACTATATGGCATGCAGGACTTATTTTTAAATGCAAAAATGATTGTGGGATTACCGGTACTGCTTTAAATTGGCTACAATCATACTTAGAAAATAGAGAACAGCGTGTAAGGGTAGGAAACAGCCTATCATCACCAATTACCACAAATGCTGGCTGCCCACAAGGTTCTGTTTTGGGACCCCTTTTGGCATTAATATATTTAAATGACTTGGCGGACATGATTACAAGTGAAATACGTTTTTTTCGCTGATGACACGTCGCTTTGCTCTTCGCACATCCAAGGCTCACTAGAAGCACAACAATCAATTCAAAAGATCTTGATATTATACACGAATTTGGAACAAAATGGGGCCTACAATTTAACGCGGCAAAAACGATCCAACAAACATTCACATGTAAGAGAAACAGTAAACCCCTCAATCTCAGAATGGGAAGCCAGCCAATACCAAACTTAGAAAATCATAAACACCTCGGCCTAACATTTTCTTCTGACTTGCGCTTCCATAGTCACATAAACGACATTATCCTAAAGGTCAACTGTGCACTAAGCCCTCTTTAGCCTATTGCAAGTAAGATTTCAAAGCAAATCCTCCTAAACTTGTACAAAATTTACATTCGGCCTTTGTTTGACTACGCAGACACCATATACGACGGGCATATAACAATATCGGATGCACTCAGACTTGAAAAATTACAAAAAAGAGCAACTAGATTAATCACAGGTGCACTATATAGAACATCATCAGGAAAAATTAGGTCGGAATTGGGATTGGATGAGCTTAAAACACGGCGAGAAATTCATAAACTTCTTTTGTGTCACAAAATCAAGCACGCAGGTATGAGACTCCCAAATTATATTACAAAACTAGTTACTGAACCACGGCAGACCATTACAGGAAGGCGCCTGAGAAATTCAACTACACTAACAGTCCCGCGAAATAGAATCGCCTCGTTCCAAAAATCGTTTTTCCTGGCCACAACAAAGGTGTGGAATAATCTTCCTGAAAATTTAAGACACCAACCAAACATCAATAAATTCAAGAGTTCAATTATGGGTCGCACAGGTGCCACGATACCACCACAATATTATTCGCTAGGAACAAAAGCAGGCAACGCGCTACATGCAAGCTTTAGAATGGGCCTCACTCAACTAAACGCAGACGTATTTGTCATCAATCCTCTACATGACCCATCATGCCCATGTGGCCACTTTAAACAGGATACAATTCACTTCATATTTCACTGTCCTCTTTATGCTTTCCATAGAGATATTCTATTCACTAAACTCCGAAGCACAACAAATATGTTTACTAATTTAACTGAAAAGGAGATCTCGCAAGCACTTATTTTTGGATATGGTATCAGAAAGAACCTTGAGCCGTTTATTGCATTAACATTTCAGACGTTTCTTATCAACACAAAACGCTTTAACACAACAAACTAACATTCAGAACTAACCAGGTGCTACCGGGTGCAGGCATAGTGTTGGGTACCACTCAGACGAGTGCATGCTTTGTGTGGCGATGGGGCGTGCTGGCGGGGGGCAGGTAGCGATTGTCGCACCGTGTCGGTGGTCAAGCGTTTTATAGGTTAAAGACGCTGTTTCGAGAGGCGCCTAGATTTAAGACCAGCTTGGTCTTTTGTGCCAATCGCAAAATTGGCCATCTTGTATGCGTGTTGTGATGTGTTAAATAAATAAACAAACAAACGTTCGGAGCGGCGATGATGCCTGATGTTTATTGTGTCTTGCCCCGTCGCTTTGTCACCTTGCGGTGACATCAGCCGCTCTGAAGTTGACGGTTCGAAATGACAAGAGGGAGCGACGGTGGGAGTGATACAGACTTACTGGGGTACACAACACCGGCCTCCGGTTGGTTGGCTGGTTATTGGGTTTTACGGCACGTCGACCGTTGAGTCATGTAGCGTCGCCAATCTCTCACGCCGATTGGCCGCGGGAGAAGGGAAGCGACAGGTGAGACTCAAACCCACATCTTTCGATTGTGAGACGGGAAACTTACCGGACTACTCGCCCCCGCACCGGCCTCCTGGAATATTTCAGTGTGGTATATATTTGTTGTCCTTGATCTTCTGATATCTTAGTCATGCTATGTATTGTTTTTCTGCGATGCATATTTTTATTGAGTATTATTTAGAGTGGCACGATAATTGGACTTCATGAAGACTCTTTTTTGTTTTGTACTTTTTCGTTCTTATTATTCGGGGCCGCGGTAGCTCAGTCGGTAGGATGCTGGACTCTTGATCGCAAGATTGTGGGTTCGAATCCCGCAACCGGTGGTATTACCGAGTCCACCTGCGACCAATCGGCGTGAGAGGTTGGCGACGCCATATGACTTAGCAGTTGAATATGTCGTTGAAAAACGTGGTTCTCATTCTTCGGATATTTCGAAGCTTGCTAAGCCAGTAGAAGCGAGGGAAGTGAATAGAAGCTCGTGTAGGATGGGTGAGCACCGCATAGCACGTTGATAAGTTTTAATGTGACGCTGCCTGCCTTCAAGCGGTGCATGCGTGATTGATGGCTCAGTATGCATTTGATGCAATGTATGAGTATGTGTTCGACCGTCAGATTGTTTACATGGGT